>CM053274.1:87668450-87911485 GCA_028583415.1 Protea cynaroides
TTTAGATGGTGAGGAATAGCATATCAGAAAACTTAAGTCAAATAAGATTTATCACAACTAAATGGGTTGGCTACATGGATCATGTTTCATCAATTAACTCTATTTGAGGATATGCATGTTGTCAACTCGAATCCATGCATTTTTTTTTTCTCTCACATTCTTCCAAAATCATTTTAGGCCTATGCCTTGCCCTTTCATGATGGCAAAGGGGGACTCAGGAATGACACACATAATATTCCCCTTGCAGCAGGTCTTTTCTCAAACCAACCCAGAAAACCAGAATAGAAACTTTTAGACAATTGCACTGAAAATTCGATCGTTGGTTGACCTTCAAACTTGGAGGAGTTGAACTTTAGGATGTGCTTTATAATATACCCAAATTTGAAGATGATCCAGCCAGGGATGAAGAAGTTATGAATGTTCGGAAAACTCTTATCATCTGAAAACGTGTCTGGTAGTTGCAACTTTGCTTGATCTAGTTGTAATTTCATATTCACACAATATTTGAATGATCAAATAGTAGTACTAATGTCGCAATTACTTGAGAGAGATTTAAAAGACGAAACAACAAAAGGATCAAGAAGTAAGTTTGCTGTTGAGTCTCACAACCAAGAGAAACCCAACAAGAAATCGTAACAGATTTTCTGATTTATCAAAGTTCATTGATCTTCTATTCCATTCATCTATATATAGAGTTCAATGCTTACAGCATATAAAAAGTCCCAATGAGAATGGAAATAGGAAACTAAATCCTAAGCAGCAAACAATTAGGTTACCAAGTCCTATTAGGAAACTAGGTCCTAACTAAACAAGGATTAGGAAACTTAGACAATAGTTTCCAAAATAAACCAAACCACTAACTAATCCTTCCCCTAGTAGATGTCATCATCTGATTAGGAAACAACTGAAATAAAATAACTAATCTTAATCACAATAAAATACTAATGCAAATCAAATTCAAATCAAGCAGTCTCGGTTTGGCCCATCAGTCTCAGTTTGGGCTGGTCCACGATTTCGATAAAGTAGTTTATTCTTTCATTTGTAAACCTGTACTGCATCAGCAAGCTCCTCCAATCTGAATCATGTCACTCCTCCTCATCGGCGATCTCGCCGAGATCTCGAGAATCTTGAACTTCTCGAATTGGTTGCGACGAGATCTCGAGATTCTCAACCAGTTCTCGACCAGTCTCAACTAGTTCTCGAGTGGTCTTGACAATTTTGACCAGTTTTCGACCATTTCTTCACATTTTTTACCAATTTTTTACTGGTCTTGACATAATGTATGAATTATGATTGTATGATCTACATGACTACTTTGGGTTTTTTTACTATGACAATTAACTAATTAAGTGCAATTATGTTTATTCTTCATTTCTTCTCCAAAAATATAACTTTACTGGCTCACTTGGTCTTCTTTGATCTTCTACTAGTGTAACATTATGTAGAATAACCAATATTAACCTAGGTTTACATCTAAACTTCAGACCGACACTGTCAAACATAAGTGCAAACCCAAACAACCACCATGTGTGATTATTTTTACAATTTTATGGTTTAAATGTGTTTATATATGCTAAAATAGGGTTTTCTTGGAATATCAAGCCTTAAAATGGTCATTTTAGGGTCGAAACATACATTTAAGCCTTCGCGGATTTTGTGCCTGGTCTCGCCGAGATCTAGAAAATCTTGGTTTTCCCAAGGGTCGAGACACCTTGAGTTTCCAGATTCTGAACAATGCTCATCAATGCTTTTAGAGTTCTTCCTATAGATTTGTATATGGTAGCAGAACAGGGATTCAAAAGTCTGCAATATCATTATCTACTCATGTGGCAAGTTTAAACCCGCCCCTGCCCCTTAGAGCTCTTTGCTGGGCGCTGATTTAATTAGAATGTGAAACTCTAATGGCTAGCATCAATGGGGGAAACAGTTCATGATAGAGTAGGTCATAGAGCTGCAACCAATCACATTAAGCATTTAACAAACTTTGAGGTGCACCTAATCAACGGACAGTTCAGATTGCCCAGGCTGGTTACACACTAAAGCATCATTGACCCAACAATGGCTTGGTTCTTTAGTGGACGCCATAAATATATGTAAATAATTAGGTGACAAAAATATTCTGCATATAATTAAATAAAATTTATGCTAACCATGTGTGCCCTGGTCCTAAAATCAAGGTGGAATACCACCTGACTGACATGCATTTCAAGGATATACATATACATAAACATATACAAAAGGAAAAAATAAAATAAATCAAAGCATATACCTGGTTAAATTCCCCAGCGTGGTAGAGCACTACAGCCAAAAGGCTATATGCTCCAGCTGTCATTCAATGATAAGGACCACATACTGCCACAAGCTTCGAGAGTGCCTTCAAAACCCAATATGAAAAATTAGGGTTTTGATTGCCAGAAAAACAACTCAATTTGTCAGGAAATCAATAGATAACGGTTGCAATACCTTAGTACCATAGTTAACAGCATCTTCCAGTTTTCCTTTATCCAATGAAGTCTTGGATGACTCCAACAGTGTACGCCCATCTGCAGATGAGCATGCTATGTGCTGTATTATAGAATTACCAGCATTAAAGCTTCCATAAAAACCTTAGCTTTTTCAATACCAGTGTCTAACATAATAAAATCATGTATAATACCTTATACACTGGGACCAGGCTAATAATATCTGATTTCCTAAAAGGTGATGTTGTATCCATATCATAATCCCTAGGAAAAAGCTCAAGTCCAACCTGATAAAAGAAGTTACGAACAAAAAATAAGGAGAAGGTGAATTAAGTGACTGGCAATATAGCGATTGAGATCAGGTACCTTGTGCATAGCCCACGAAGAATGGCAAACTTCCTCAAACTCTGGCAACTTTCAGTTTTCCAGTGCCAACTAAATCTCTTCAAGATGTAAGTCTCTACCCATTTCCATTTGAGATTATCATCATTTCTTATATCTGCATCAACGTTTCCAAATGGAAGGTTTTCCAAGTAAGACATTCAAGCATGCGGCTATAGACCCAACCAAGTCACCTACATCATAAACTGCTGCAACAACTGCTTGTAGTATGTGCTTGTAAGCTCGAACAACCATCTCATGTAAACAGAGAGATTCTACATGAGGGAGCTTGTTTGAAAGTTCAACCTGGTGTAATGCAGAGGAAAAGGGGAAACAAAACAAAATACTTTGGGCTAGTAAGTATTCCAAAAATACTATCGATTCTACAACAAAACCACTCATAACCGGCAATGCAAGAGAAGCCATCGAGAAGCTACTGAACATCGTAAAAATTTTGGGCATTGGAATAGCTATTCCTCCCATTTCATCGAGATAAACAAGACGTATTCTATCGTAACTCGTTCCTGCAATGGGGGCAAGGAAAGGGTATAACTCAGCAGTACAATGTTACCTTGACGTCGTGGAAGTCATCAGTCGAGCCTAATTATCCCTAAACCCAATGTCAGTTTTTCTATTTTGACTTGCCCCCGGCCGTCCTCTCGTACTGGGGAAAGGTCCTCTCAATGCTCTAACACCCACACCGGATATGGACCGAACTGTCTCACGACGTTCTGAATCCAGCTCACGTACCTCTTTAATGGGCAAACAGCCCAGCCCTTGGAACATACTACAGCCCCAGGTGGCAAAGAGCCGACATCGAGGTGCCAAACCTTCCTGTCGATGTGAACTCTTGGGGAAGATCAGCCTGTTATCCCTGGAGTAACTTTTATCCGTTGAGCAACAGCCCTTCCACTCGGCACCGTCGGATCACTATTTTCGATAGGAGCAGTTGACAATTGAATCCCATTTTTCCCATTCTTTTCGTATCCTTTAGTGCGAAAAGAAGGCCCGGCTCCAATTGTTCAGGAATAGTGGCATTGAGTTTCTCGACCCTTTGCCTTAGGATTAGTCAGTTCTATTTCTCGATGGGGGCAAGGAAGGGGTATAACTCAGCAGTAGAGTGTCACCTTGACATGGTGGAAGTCATCAGTTCGAGCTTGATTATCCCTAAACCCAATGTCAGTTTTTCTATTTTGACTTCCCCCTCGGGCGTGATCGAAAAATACACAAAAAATGGTTTCAAATCTCAAGAAATTTCTGCATGAAGCGATATACATGCTAACTGGAAAAAAAGTGAAAAAAGTTCAGTATTAAATGATAACAAGGCAATATGAATAACTGAGTTATAAAATCTGCTTAACTAGGTGCCAAGGCAACTAGGTCAGTCCCAGACATAGGCTATAGAATTCATAGGATGTTAAAAAACCTAGGCACTCACCTAATGTTTCCAACTTTCAAGTGACGGCTCAGGCATTGAGTAAAATCACTGTGCTATTTTTGTTCCAGGTGATAAGATGAGTTTAGTATTATAGCCAGAAGTATTTGAATGGATGCATGTAAGATTGCACAAGTACAAACAAATTTAATCCCAGTGACATAAATATATATTCAAATCACCATAAAAGTAAGGTTTATGTCTCGGGTTATATGGAACATGATGTACTTAGGATTTACCCTATCGTATAGCTTATATGGAATTTGGTGATGCCCTCCCCCTCCTCCTCTCTAGTGAATTGCCACCCACAAGAATGGGAAAAGAATATTGAAATTCAAACCACTGCGAATATTTAAATTCAATTAAAATTTGCTTACCAAATTTTAGAAGGATAAATGTCAAAAGTAGTTTTTGAGAACTCAGAGCAACCCCAGTACTAGACAATTGACCAGGCACCTAGCTGTTTTGTCAAACTGATGATAAACCATGTATTAGTTATAAGGATGGCAAAGAGGTCATAAGGAACCTACCCCCAAGAACAAGCATTATTGATTAAACACTTTTAGGCTATCCAGTGCTGGGGCTAAGGAATACCATGATGTTGGAACAAGAATTCAATCTGGCAAAGAAAATGGGAAAATACTACTTTCATTACGTGAGCACAAGTTTTCTCTCAGATAAAAAGTATCTGGCATTTCCATTTAGAATAGACTTGCTTTGATTTACTAGAAATAGCCAATAGTCGGAGGCTCTAAGCGTCATCAAGAAAGTCTCCAAATAAGCTTGGCCATTACACAGTTCAAGCTTAACAGTGAACTTCTGCTGAATGTATGAGTAAGTTTGCACCGTTCTTGAAAAGAGCCATAACCTGGAAAGGATCCCACTTCTGCAGGTGACCGGATGGGGCAGACTGGGTTTGGTCATAACCTTCAGCATTTTTTTGCACAAAAAGGTCACCCTCAGATTCAAACCACACTCTTCACACTTGCAGCTCAAGCATTGACATGTTCTTGAAACAGAATTTCCAAATTCATCAAAATTTTGAGATCTATGATCAATATCACTGAAACCAATGCCAGTCTCTTTGGTGAAAGAAAGCCGTCCTCATCTATTAGGAAACTACTAACCCAAAAAGGAGGGGGGGGGGAGCTTATACCAGAAGAAGGTAATCAAGCACTCACCACCTGTCCCAGTGAACAGATTTGCAAACCCCTGGTATGCATAAAGTCAGTTAATGTCCTCCCATCAACTGAAGAAAGTTCAAGGGAGCCAAAATCTGCAACCTAATAACAGTTGAAGAGACATCAATCAAAATGTAAGGTCCCATGAAACATCAGGGGCAAGAAATTTTTGTGAGTGAAGGAAAGCCAATTTTACCAGTTTCGGAAGTGCAGTATAAGCATAGTGTTTATGAGCCATCTCAATCAATTCATCTGGCGACTGCCACCATGCATGAGTCAGATAGCATATAACGATACCAAGGTCCTTGAGGTTTCAAGGAAAAACAACTTAACACATATGCCAGAGTAAATATAAAGGGGAACAAACCTTGAGGTGAAGACCAGTTTCTGATTATTTAATGCTGAAATGCTGATTCAGGGAGCAGCTTTTTCAACTTCATTTCCTTTTCTAATCTTGTTTTTCTAATTCCTTGAGATCAGTGGTATATGATTTCTTGCTCATGTCTCCGTTACACATAGGACTTCCCTTTGCTTGCTCACTTTTGCTAATCTTGTCATCTATCTTTTTCCTAATTTCCTTGAGAAGCCCACCTTGTTTTCCAAGACCCTTAACATTTGGCTCAACCTTAGCTTCTTCAGTTATCTTAGACTCAGTCTTCCCTGAAGCCTGATTTTGCAAATGTTGCACCCAGCATGCTCCAAGCTCCCATCTGATAGACCTCCTCTGTTTATTGGCTTCTTCTTGCAACTTTGCCAGGCTGTCCCCTATTACTTTTCTTACCAAAGACCTACCAGATTTTAAATCTTCAGCATCTGCATTATGTGAAAGGTGAACTCCACTTGATGTTCGAGGTGTAGGTGCTGTGTCTGGTAGCATTCTCAAGCTGAGAAGCAATTCCAAAAGCAAACCAGGAACAATTAATCAAAGTGGTCTGTTGTTTCTTAATCTGTTTCTATATATATCATATATATATATATAGATATATATTAAAGATATTTTTATGAATCTGATTAGCACTGGAAAAAGTATAAGCCCCACAAGGATATCCATGTTTGGATTTCATAAGCACTGTGAATCCAAGATATCCCAAGGGACCTACCTGCTGACATTCAAGGCATTGGCACCACCATCAGGCTGATCCTCAATTTCAAAATCCTGAGGCAAAGGGCTATCCTTCCAATTAATTGGCACACAGTCATACGATAAATTAAGTTTAAAAATTACATCATCTAAAGCCCGGCTGATTTGCTGCAGCAAAATCAACCAAAGAGTGACTCCTGAGAAGCTGTTTCCCTGCAGGGTAAAACCCTTCTCGGGAGGCAACGATTGTCACTGGTTTCCCATTACAAACCCGAACCTGCACACAACCATTCCGAAGTCTAAACTCTGTAAACATGCAATTACGCCAATAACAAACCCCAACCAAAAAATTAATAAAAATTAATTACTTGGAAAGGAAAAACTTACATCAATTTGGAAGAAATCATCTTCGGTTTTATCCTGAAGGAATGGAGGGGAAGACCTCTTAATTTCTGCATAAGAGACGACAACATAGAGAAACAAACAAAATCCAAATTCAATTCTTTGTGAAACAATGACATTAAAACAATAAAAATCCCAGAACTCAACAACACCTTGCCCAAAGTACTAGGAGTCAGCTGAAAAATGCACAGAAGAGTATAACAAAACTACAAGAATTGAAGAAAAAAGAAACCCGCATCAAAAACCAAGAAAAACCCACTTGAATAACGAACAGAAAAAAGAACCCAATTTCAAGAATCGAAGAACGAAACCTACATTGCGCCGGTGGCGTAAGGTCTGAGAACGAAAAGAAATCGTAGAACTGGCCCAGCTTTGGTGGAGGACAAATCGAAGGGATATCCCCCTCGTCCGTTGCCGCCTCCGCAGCATAGACGGTAACCGTAGCTTCAGACTTCCCTTCTTTACTAACTTTGTTGCCATTTCCACCTTTGTGATTTCCACAAACCATGACACTCGACTTCTTATTTCCGGCTTTCGTTTTCGAATTGGGTTCACCAGCAATACCATTGTCAGCAAGTGAATCGACCGAGGCGTCGCCATCATTCGAGCTGGGTTCCTTTGGACCGGCTGTACCGGCTTCTTTGGAAATCGATCGTCCACCATGTTTGGGAGAAAGCGAAGAAGAGCCGAAGGAGGTTGTGCAGGCAACAATGTCTAGAAGCCGTCGAACATGGGCGACGGCGAGTTCTTCCGGGGTTAGGTTTCCTGCAGCCGTGCAGCTTCTACAGTCTCATCTAGACCATTCAGATCGTATCTACATGTGCACAAATGTAATCCAACGATTCAGATGAGACTACAGGGCTGTATGACTGCAGAGGATCCAAGCCCAGTTCTTCCGTGTAATCCTCTGCGCGAGAGACATTAGTGGCTTCAGCAAGTCAGTTGTGTGAAAAGCCGGTAGTAGTTTAATAACATGAGTTTAGGCTTCCATATCGTCGGATTATAGAGGGTATGAATCAATGCTTTGATGATATGCTAATCCAACCATCAGAAGGCCTTTTGATTACCTTCCACCATGGTGAGATGGAAAAGTTTGAGCTAGACAATCTCCAACGAGTCTTTCAACCTGGCGCCTCAGATCTGCTGGATGAAGAAAGGTAGTTGGTCGTTGCGGTTCCACACCCCCACTCCTCCTCTGGTGGGTTTCTTTCCCATGTGTGCCGTGCACGATATAAATCCCCCTTCCTGAGTGATGCGGTAATTTTAACCATTGATGATATAGAAAATGGTCTAAAGACTCTAAACAAGACATACGGTCAAATTTCAAGTTCAATCATTTTTCTTATTCATCCTTCATTTTTATTCACCAATAATTTATCACATAACGTACTCTGATTGGATTGAAACTTGACATCCGACCATTGATTCTACCCGTCTGTATAATTTCAGTTCTTCATGATCTATCACATGTAGATCTAAGCACTCATGACCATAGTAAATTAGAGTGGACAGTAAAAAAAAATGGTACATTTACCTATAGATGTTAGACATATTCGTAGTCAATAATGCTTTTTAAATATTCGTTGTAAAAAATATATATATATATATGTATTTAATACATGTTTAATACCTTGTTTAAAATAAAAATAGGATTATATATCTGTTTTTTAGGACCAAACAACCTTCACTTACTAATTTTAAGTCTCAAATACAGTTTTCCAATGAAATCTTTATTTTTCTTCTTAAAAATTTTAAAAAAAAAATCTACTACAAAATTTAGTAAAATTTAAATCTGATTTGGGATGTTTTTGGATTTAGTTAAACGTTATTTTCATTTTGATTTGACTTTTACTTTTCTGTTTTCTTATTTTCCTTGCAACAAGGCAGAGCCTCTGTTTAAGTATAAAATACCTAAAATTATAATAAATTAATAAAAATATAATATTTTGAAACAAAAGAAAATAAACTTTGTGTCCTTTCATTTTACTTAATATTAATAGGAACCTTGCAATACTTGGGAATTTCTTCACATTCTTTTCATTTTTAACCATTTTATATGGAATCAGACGAAGCATATAAAGATATAAGTACATGGAATTGAAGAAGCTTATTCTCATTTATTATCGTGCTTTAATGTTTAAGATACATAGAAAGAGCATATCATAAGGAGATATCTGAAACATACCTCGTGAGACAAGGAGTAGTTGGTCAAATGGCGCGTGTCGACATGGACGGTTGAAAGTTTTCGGACATCCAAGATCTTGTCCGTCGAAATTCCTTGTATTCACCACCAAACCTCAATAAATCGAATTCAATTAATTTAAAGACAATAAATTATCAATTGTCACAAGGATCTGTTATTTTTTCAAATATTACGTATCTATTATATCACATGAACAAACCATATGTAAATTATAATCATTACATAACAAGAGCATGGTGTAGATTAGTCATGTGTCAAAATTCATATTTTAATTCAATCAAATATCCCATTTGTAATGACATATAGATTCAAATCTTCTCATGTCCTTATATTGACATGAGGAAAATCCTGTGGCTGATAACCCTTTTTTTTTCCGGTGACTTTTGGCCGATATCAACTAAGTCCAATAGGATCAGAATCGGTTTTGGCAGAGACTATGAGGAAAATCCTGTGGCTGATAACCCTTTTTTTTCCGGTGACTTTTGGCCGATATTGACTAAGTCCAATAGGATCATAATCGGTTTTGGCAGAGACCAATCCTGATCATCAAACTAATTATTAAAACCTTGAATGGGTCAAGCAATTAATTAGCGAGGTCTCTGGAAAAACTTTGTTACAGTAAGATCTTTGATTGAATGGATAAACATTTGGGATGTCCTATGCTTTGTTCTCTCATTTAAGCAAATAAGCAATGAAGTTCTCAATGGATCCAATTGGTTATAAGATTCAAAATAAGCAAAGGAGACATCACCCTAGAGTAATAATTAGAATTTAGAGATACAATATTCAAGTCACTTTAGCCAAGCCCTGCTGATTCTAAAATAACTTGTGATGGTATTAAGGCTCGAGAAAAGCGTTGCGTCCATGTGATAGTGTCCGTTTTGGGTCAAAGCCCGCATGGCTTTAAAACACATCAACATGGAAAAGGTTAACCCCTATTTATAAGCCATAAGTTCTCGCAACACCAAAATGATGAGGGACCATCTTAGTCGCCCCTCCTTATTTTTACCACAACAAAGGACCCTCCGTCAGAAGAGCTTGTTGTGTACCGCCAGGGTTCCCACAAACATCGCCAATGCTAAGGCCTAAGAGGATCGTTGCATGCATGTAATATTGTCTGGCTGTCTGCTTTGGATTAAAGCCCGCACAGTTTAAAACACATCTAAACCCCCCCGGCGTTTACTTTTACTACAACAGATGGTTAGCTATTTTTAGGCAAATATTAAAGAGAGAGACCTAACCAGCTAGCTTTGCAATAAAATTTCAGAACATCAGTCCATATAGATCAAAATTTGAAAACAAAAATATTTCCTTTGAATCCTGATGTGTTTGAAATATAGTTTGGATTAAACCATGTCTCTGTTAGTTAGTGGGTATTGACATTGGCTGAGCCTTGGTTTCCTTCAGTACCAGAACACATCTTCTTTATAGGGTGCCTATTGCCCAACAAACAGTGGCTGTTCTATAATCATCTCCAACCATACTTGAAATTCATCCCTCCATCAAGCTCTATTGATTCCCAGCCAGACAAGAATGTTCGATTATGCTCCGAGGTTAAAAGAAGATGACTTCCAGTCTTCCACCCTTTGGTTGCAATTTTTACAGGACTTCTTTTTCACACAGAGGTTGGTTCAAGGTAAGGCCTAATGGTGGCTGAGGACAGCACTGAAGAGCAAATAATGAAACTAGAAGTGCATCTGTTATCAGTATCACTACTCTGGAGTGATTCTGAAAGGCCTTTTATTCCTTAAGAGTGATAATCATCAGAATAGTATTTGATGCAAACTTAGTTCTCCTGTCTGATTCTTCAATTTTTAGCAATTGTGTAGTGGTTCTGTCAAAGCAAAAAATGTTTCACTTCTGCATCCAAAGAAGCACATCCATATTTTTGCAGGTTCTGCAGCCTTTGCAAGTGTTACACATTCTGATCAGAAGCTACAGAAACATTTGAGTGGATGCTGTTGGTTGCAAAATCTTAGTATGGAGAGGGAAGAAATAGAGCAGTAACTATTTATGAAGGACTACTTTGGAAATTTTTCAAGCCTTCAATTAATTTATTTGGGATGTAAATCTACAACAGCAGAAATTAAACTCTTACAGGGCATTCAATTGTAAGCTCAAGATATATATGATTTGCATATAGGGATCTCTCCTTGAACTTGCTCATAACTCAAATTGACTCAGATTCTCTCAAAGAGTTTATACATACAAAAAAGAGGACTTGATTGATCCAGATGGTTGAAATGCTAAGAAAAAAGTTATAAGAATATGATAGAGTTGTCCTTGAGCCTTTTAGTTTTCACTTTCCTCCTTCCTATAATAAAGCATGGTAGGAAATTATATTTCAAATGCAAACCAACCAATCTAATGGAGGATGCTTTGTAAGATTTATTCTTGTGGGTATTATTAATTACTGGACTAATCGACTAGTGAGAGTCGACAATGTTCAGTTGGTCGGTTTAGGTTCGGTTCGTCATAGTTTAAAGATAAACCTATCCGATCCATTGTGGGAATGGATCAGGGTTTGGGATGGCATATATATACCTAGATTAAGAGTCTCTGCAACCTTAATTGCTCGTTCCTCTCTCGGCACCCATAAGCATTGAGGCAGAAAGGATCCCTCTATGATTGTGGAAAACTTAGATCAAAGCTATGTTACACAGTGGAAATTAATCCTCTACAGACAGTTATGTCTATTATTGATCTCCTACTTTTATATGTTCTAGTTATCTGCATGGACCCATAGGGTTGAGATGGAAACCCTATGATTAATTTAGTTTACTCTTTACATTCTTTTTCATGGTTCTTAACAAAGCCAAAAATATTATGGAGATGGCAATGGTTCTCTGAGTATGAATCCATTAAAATCACCAAGAAGTTCCCATCTGCAGAGAAAATGCAATTCAACAGAATCATACTGAGGTAGACTTGCAAATCCACTCCACAATATTGGTAAAATGATTAATCTAGTAATGTATCCCTGGATAGGCTTGCCATAGTCATTATTTCTAGGAGAGAATTAATCAACTAGGATGATTTTTGGATAAAGTTCCAACCATGCTGCAGACATAACTGGATTGCAAATAAAAAAAAAGGGGGAATCTGTAGCTGTGACAATATAGTGCTATCCTTCTAAGTTAAAATTTCAAGCTTTCTCTACAATAAAAATGGAAATGAACTTCAAGCTTCCTCTTCATTAGAGAAGGAAAACATGAGAAAGAGACACAGAGGAACAACCAAAAAGGCAACAGTCTTGAGCAACTCCTCTCCCTCTCTTGAAATCACCCCAATTCTTGACCAATCTCCACTGTACCTGTGCAGAGAGCTCTTCATGGTTCAACCAGTGATACAAGAAGAAAAAGAAAGAGAGAGAGAGAGAGAGAGAGGAAACATACCCAGCATCAATGAAGCCCAATGCAAAAACAGCAACAGCAGCTCGAGCTAGTAACACGTTTGAGACTCTCAATCCCAGTCGGGTTCTTGAGTTTTCAATCAGATCTCGTTTTTTGGCCCAAATGGGTCTGAATTTCCCATTTCTCTTGCTAAAAAGATAAGGAGATAGGCTACAGGAGATAAAGCTCTTTTCTGTGATCAGCATTTTCTGCTACTATCCTTCAACTTTACAATGGATTAGTTGATGTTGCACCTAAGCCTTTTAGTATTGGTCCAACCACAAAAGGTACTATTTTGAACCGCCAGGCCCCCGGTTAGACCAATTATGAACCAAGTTTCATATCCTTCCCCTCTGATCTCTGGAAGAGTGAAGACTGAGAGTCAAAACCTCAAAACCTTAGCAGTGGAGTGATCCGGCTCCTCTCAAGCAGCCTATCGCCCAGCGAATCCCCAGTGAAGGCTTCACTGGTCGCCATGTGGCACTCAAAGATCCAACGGCCCACGGTTAAAAGGAAGTCAACTTATCCCATTAGAATCTGGAGCCACCCTCACCTGCATTTGGTCGGTATTGGTTTTGGCTATGATTGATACTGATTTTCTTTTTGTTTTTTTAATTTGTTAATCATATCAATCACGTGTCAATCATCCATTATTAGTTGCAAAACCAATCTGTATCAATATCGGATTGTTTTTGGCATCGACGGATACCATGTCCAATACTAATGCCCTGAACCTTGTGAGGGACCATAGGTTTATAATTAAAAATCACAGAAGGGCTGGATTGGTTCAACAGCAATTGGGAACCTGTTACCACATTTTGGCTATTATCAGATTTGTGGATGTTACAATGTTGAATTGGTAAAATTTGAACTTGGTTATGTCTCACATTACTATCCTTCAAATAGATATATGTTCAACAAAAAAAAAAAGATATATATATGAATTTCAGGCTTCATTCGGACTAATTTTAGATGAAATGGTGAAAACAAATGATTGTGTATATAACCATTCACATGGTTCAAGTAATTAGTATCGGCAAATTCACATCAGCTTTGGACCTGATCGATCCCCGATCGAACCCCCGATTGGATTCTATTTTAACATTATTATATATGGTATTGGCACATGCCATCTTCCCATTGGATCTGTATTAGACATTGTCAATACCGTGTTTGACACCTGGATTTAGAACCTTGACTCACAGCAACCATCTCATGGGGGAAGGGGATAAGTCTGTAGTCTTCCTGACTTCCCCCATCTTTATAACCTGAATAAACTACAGTTATATACAATCTACAAAGGTATTACTTTCTGATTTACCTCCGTTGGAGTTGATAGGCATTTTTCCTTTTTACCACCATAAAAAATGGTTTATCATTTGCCTCTTTTTCCATTATGCCTTTCACACATCTCATTGCTTGAAAATCCATGAGGACATTAGGAATCAATTACCTTAAATTTCTTTGATCATGGAAGCTTGGATTGAGAATATATATATGGAACATGCAGGTGAGGAACCCATTCAGCTTTTGGCTGAGGCCTGTGCCATCAATAGCTCTGATATTAACCAACAGAACCCATTGGTAAGTTAAAAAAAAAACATCTAGATAACAAGGCTGAAACTACATTTGTATACAAGTTTGAAAGAATACAAAATTTTTATGCATATGATGATTGGCTTTGTGAATTGGAGTGGGAGTCTACTGTCGTCAACAAGACTATGAGATTACAACAAACAGCAAAGGAGAATACACAATGAAGAAAACTGATGTTACTCTATGCAATGTTGTTCTGTTTGCTCAGCAACTTCTACAAGCCGGGGACATTATTTGTGGATTGGAGGCTCTCCCAACCATTTTGCACGGAAGCCTGTTCCCTTACAATCGGAGCAGCACATTGATCCCTTTAGGAAGGAAAACAATGTTAATGTTGTATTCAGAATATGTATGTTCATTGACCTATAGGATTAAGGAATGGAAATACAAGCTGGTTTTTCAAGTGCTTTCATTTTTACCTTTCCAGCACATATAACGCAGTTGCTGTTCCTTGAATGCACTTGGCATAGCATGTTATCTCCAATCATGAAGAACCCTGTGCCTCCACACCATTTGCATTCAACATGCCCATTTGAGTTACAAGTTGAACAAGCAATAGGTGTTGGTTGCTGCACATATAATTACATAAGACGGATTAAATGACAAAAGTAAAATAATATGGTCCTAGAATGCCAATCATTAATTGTTTCCTTGTAAATAAGGCATAATAAAACAAAAGGTGTAACTATGCAAGGATTTCCTTCATCATCTATTGTACACATATAGGATTCTGCCAAGTCCTTTTTTACATGATTGAAAAGCTATGTAAGCTGTCCTAATAAATTGTTGGCAAAGAGATCCCCCCCCCCCCCCCCCCCAAAAAAAAAAAAATCATCATGACCATGTGGGTCCCACACTAATACTCTTTCCCCCCATAGTGTCAGCATGGGAACCCTCCCAAAATTATTTACAATATATTTTATTAGCTGCCAAGAGTGAGGCACAGCGAGAAAAAAAATGTAATGATTAGAAGGAATATACAAACCTCTGATAGCAAGAGCTCCCTCTTATGGTTGTCAAATCATGATCCAAATCGTATTCCAACAAACAAGAATTTGATCAATTGAGATCCAAATGCAATGCTTCCATTGTAATTAAATCAAATTTGGACACATAACCTCCTAGATCCAAAACAAATCTCACCCTATTACACCCCCATTATTCAGCCAATAGAATGTTTCATTTATTGGGCCCAGTAACCCATCATAATTCAGCAAACATGTTTATTTAGGCCCTCTAGAAACAAGACTCACCCAGTAAAATAAATCCCATCAAATCAATGCCTCAATATTCTTAAACGAAATAACGGTGTCAAACTCAAGTTTATTTAGGAAGAACTCATTGACTTATTAGACTCGACCTCACCAATGATGTTTGTTTTCTACTGTAAAACTGTACTGTTTGCAGTTGTTCATTGTTGCCATAAACATCTACTGTCTACGAAATTTTTTTTTTTTGGTTTTTTTTTTTTGGGGGGGTTTGGGGGATGGGGTGTTCCATCAATCTCTTTTATGGTGTCCATCTCTTGTCAGCTTAGCCCAGTCCCATGTCTACTGCACTATTTTTTTAATTCTGGAGTCATCATCTATCTGAGATCTTACCAGCAAATTTAGCTTTTCACACTTCCAACAAACAGATTTGAAAAGCCACTTGATTACTAGTTCATGCTCTGTTAAAAACATAAATATGTGCAATGACTACTGCATCCTAAGCCATGTTATGGCAACAATATTAAGACCTGGACCCCCAGGAAATAACAAGAACAAAAATTCAAAGCAGAAGGCCCATTTTCAAACTTAGATGATCACCACATGGTAAGCGCATGGGTAGCTAGATTTGTACATGATTGAACAGTTCACCTAGCTATACAACATGCCCAAAATTCTTAGAAGCAGAGCTGTCTGTTTAGTTTCAAATCATTGTATTTAAATGCAAAAACTGAGTCCATAGTGATTATGACAGTAGCTATGTATCTTAGACTACCCCCTGCACGTGAACTTAGATTAACCCAAATGATCTGTTTAACATTAAGCAGACAACAAAAAAAAATCCAAACTTTAACCACCTCTGCTGAATCTTTCAATCTTCTGCAACTCATTCTCAAGACTCTAACACAAATTTTTTTTCTTCCAAAAGAAGGAAAGTGGTATCAGGTCCAAATCTTCACTTTAACCTATCATGTACTTGCCTTGCAATACCAAAGGTTGACAGCTGATATATTCTCCAATATCGGGCACTCTGTCAGGAATAGAGTGTCAACTACCCAAACAATAAACTATATTAAAGCATGAGAATCCAATAAGCAAAATGGGGACAAGGTATTTGAGTTTCTTCCATTTAATTACATAAAATTAATCTTCATTATTTCGTTGGCTGCTGAAGCTATTCTTGGGTTATCACAAGAGTGATTTATTAGTTCTGATTGCATCTTTTTAGTCTTTCACTCAATTCAACAATTGAATTTGGCCATCACATTCATCCTATGATTGCCTGTTTGTTGATAGTCAACATCTTATGCCACAAAACATAGATTGAAAGCTTCACTACCATCATTTTCCTTTAGTCTGTTAACTATACAATAACACATCTGTCTTCATTTACAGGTCCATACCAGTGTTATCAAGGAATTCCAGGATGCCATTTGAGCAGTGTAAATCAGACAGCAGTCAAGACCATTCTCTTACTGTAACATCCCAAGTGACCGTTTGGGTGTTGGGATGGAAAAATGTTGGAGTCTCTGCTCCCCTCTCTTCCTGTTTCTGAGTTTTAAAACACTGGTCTAGACCATCAAAATAAACTATTCAATGCCGCTCATTTCTTATTTCATCTTTCAGCATCTTTCCACTCGCTTGAACATTATTATTCGGCTATCTTACATGTTCCATGATTACGAAGACTTTCACTAGCTTACATTCTACACTTTAAACAGCCACTAGCCCCCTTTTTTTCCCTGGAGGAAGCAAACAGACAGTCACTAGTCACTACCATCTTAAGATACAGACAGAACCTTAGTTCCTTAGGTATATGCTTGCCACATGAGTCGCATGACACCTTGAAAGCATGTCAAACTCCAATTCTACGGAGTTTCCTCCTCCTCCACCCCACTTCCATGCAACCTTATTTCACCATCTGATTAATTTCCATCCTTTTGTTATTAAGGATGATACAATAGCTATATCATGCTTCCATGATCTAAAATCCCTTGGATTTGTCTTCAGGTTCCAGCCCTAAATTGAGAAGTCAGAAAGTAAGTTCATCAAAATTCTCCAAGCACAACCAAATACTGTACACTCAAGTCAAACCATGAAGAAAACAGTGAATTTTAATCAAGATGTGACAATCAAATGGTGACCTGGAAATATCAAAACATGCTCAATAGGAAAATACTACCAATTGAATAAATCACAGAAATTGTTAAACAGTTGCGTATATAAACAACCTTTCATCATAGAGACCTTGTCTTCAATATAACTTCATAATTTCCTTTTTAATTAGTGCCATTTAATTATAAGCACCAGGATGATCGTTCAAAGAAATAGGGGGTCTGTGAACTAATAAAAGAATATCTGAATACTTTGCTTTCACTATCCCTTCAATTAATCACAATAGCCAATGAATTTAAAATAGAAACACCATAATGTACAAACCTATAAAAAAAATCAATTCTTTCATTATTCAACAACAAAAGGAGGATGGAAAAGGATACCTGAGAGATTAACCAAGCCTGTTCCATGCGCTTAATGAAGTTGGAAGAACTTTCAGAAGAATCCACCATGGAAGCTCTCACGCCACGAGCCACAGAACCCATGGATCTTCCACCATCTCCATAATACCGTACTCTTGCCGTATCAAATAGAGTTAGTCTCGATGGGACGAAATTGCCATTCACGTTTTTTGCCAAATTTACGGGTCTGCAACTGCCACATGCACAACTCAACATTTCTTTCTTTCTTCTTCTCCTTCTCCTTTGAGTAATAATTGTGAAACGAAACGCGAGAGAGATATGTAGAGAGATTTCCTGGAGCTGGGTGCTTGTATCGCCGCTTGTATTCTGGTTTTTACTAGGGGCCAAAGCCCCGGTCTGACTGACTCACCCACCGACCTGCCTTGCTTCTTTGAAGATATCTGCGATAGCGTGATAACAATGAAGGAAAAGCTAATTGTCACAGGTTGGTGACAACTAGCTTGTCACAGACGGTCTGAAGTGTAAACCATAGTAAGTTTGAACTTTGCTACACCTAATAAGTTTGGTACCATAAAATTTTGGATACGGATATTAAATGAAAATAAACTTTTATTTGAGATCAATAATTAAATAAAAAAAAAAAAACAAATACGGCATTAATACAATATGCATTTAATACAATTTTTAATATTTTACAAAAAAAATATGATTTTAATATGATAGACTGCTGAAAATATAAGACTAAAAATACAAACATATATTTGTTATGCAATAGACATATACGATTCTACATCATTCAACAAATGGAATAATAACATGTAAGGAATAGAATACGTAATGGTGCGAGTACTGCGATATAAGGAGATAAAGTAAGTAACCGGTTACCTATTAAGCTATTTTTAAGAAACATATTTCAGTTTATAAGAAATTTCTTTTAATACTTAAAATACAAAGTAAAGGCTATAACAAATCAATGGTCAGTATTTAATTTGCCAGATCCATCGGACTTTGTTCGGCTCCATGGTTACATTCGAACAAAGTTTCTTTTCCCAACATTGTAATTACTAATTTATGAAGGAAAAACTTTTCAATCCACTAATCAAACATTTAAAATAAAATATCATCCTCCCATAAAAATAAAAACTAAAATCAAAAATTAATAAACAAACCCAATTGGATTCTTATAAAGGAAGATTCTATTTTTTGGGGTCTAAATTCGTTGTCGAAATTCTTTTTTTTTTTGTTGGTAAAATTCGTCGTCGAAATTCAGGGGTTAAACAATGCTACAGAGGGCCATAATCACCTCATGGTCGCAAAAGGAGTAAAGCCGTTGATTGAGCATCAATCGGACTTACATATAAGAGATTTTATTTCGAGGGCCGAGATTGATCCATTGAATCTTGGTAAAAAACCAGGGGTTCGAAGGGTCATGGTTACCTCCCTATGGTATAATGAGTCTAATGGACTCTGGTCGGTCAATCAGACTCCTATAATAGAAGGAAAAAAAAAAAAAATAGATCATGCTTCGAGGGTCCTGATTGGTGGATAAAAGGGCAACATTAACTAAGCAAAAGGCAATAGATAGCTAATTTAAGGCGAAGGCAAAGAGATATTACCTGATTTCGACCAGTAGATGCAGTCAAGATGGACGGGTTTTTTTTTGTTCCGAAATGCAAATTGATGTGGAAGAGGTTCTCGGTCGGACATTGGCTGATCTCGATGGAGAAGATGATGAATGACATGATACACCTACAACCATTTGAGGAAAGTTGAACCGCAACTATCCCATAGTAGCCGAGTGTCACACCCCAATTTCACACTATTCATAATGGTGTGATGAACCGCTAACAAACCAACGGTTCAATCAGAATCTCTAATAGGTTGTATCCGTTGAAAATAAAATCATACACATCCACAACCATAATCAGAATAAATACACAATAGCGGAAGTCTTAATAATAAATGAACTGAGAAATCTAACTGTGATAATCATAAATAAAATATCAAGTTATTGTTGTATCAACTGAGACATAAATAAATAAAATATCAATTACATTCCTTTAATAATTCAAACAAAATCTAATCGAATACGCATGAGTTGCACTCGTATGAGGAGTCATGCATATCCACTAAGTCTTCAGTTTCCATTGCCGCCACGTGTTCGTACACAGGAGCATTCATATAATCTTCGACAGTGGTACCTGCATCATCAACTAAAAATATTCAACGTCGAAAGGGTGAGCACACATCATGGCTCAGTGAGCAAACAAAACAATACAACAAACATATGTATGCATTCAATTCATTTCTGTGGTCTAGCAAATAAGTTTACAATGCGCTATAGAAAGGTTCGGTGGCCGCCTCGCCTCTATGTACAGGGTGTGAAGGCCCGCTCAAAGGTTAACGTTTATTATCGTCCCCATCCACCCTACCATGGAATAGAGATAGAGCTAAAGTGTTGATGCCCGGCCTATGACACTTCCCCTGATACTCTACCCATACCAACAAGTAAGCCCCTACTGACGAGGGCTTGCAAACTGGGCTCGCAACTAACCAATCCTAATGCCAAACAATGTATCTAAGGCCTCACCCCAACATCCCTCAATACGTCCATAAAGATAGAGCTAAGGCCCCCGACAGAGTCAGAGACTACACGGTCCGAGACCACCTCCCCTCATACACTACGACGTAATAGTTCTGCTAAGGTAATGACGATACGACGATGTCAATGGACAAGACTTGAGTTAGAGATAGAGCTAGAGTGTTGAGGCCCAGCCTATGACACCCCCCTGATACTCGCTCGCATCAAGCACACTAACCACACACATACATTCACATGTCTATTCCTATCATCATCATCAGCATCATGTTGTAAACAATAAATTTAAATATGCATGAACAATAATAATAGAAATATTGGATGACATGTTAAATACACATGACAAGCATACACGCATAGAATCAATCATGGCATTGGACTCAATAAATAAAAACAGTTTATTATTAATCAATTAGTTTAGGTCTTGTTCCCTCACCTTTGCTTGATTGCGGATCCTCTTTCAAGCTTTAAGAATCAACTTAATATCACTATTATATCACTAGAAGACCTAATCAAGTCGATAGAATTTAATTAGAATTAATTCCAATTTTTAAAGCTTGTTGTTAATTGGGGGTCGATGCCAGGGTCGGATGTTCCATCGACCCTGGGTGCTACCACCCATATTCTGGACTTCCCGAACATGGGGGTCGATGCTAGGGTCTGGTAGGGTCGATTCTCCATCGACCCCACGTGCGACCCCCTGTGGGTTTAGTCAAAATTTTCATCCTACAGCCCATTCTTTCGTGTTTGGGTCCTATGACTTGTTTTTATAATCCATTCCATACATGTTCTATGGTTTATAACTATAGTTTATTCCTCTACATGGTTTTAATGATCTCCTCCATGGTTTTCCATTGAAACCTAACTATGGATGGATGATTTGGGTTTCTCCTAGATCTTACCCTCTTCACTATCTACTCTAAGGTCTTAAGAAAATTCATGGAGATGGTATCTATACCTGAGAATTAGACTTGTTTCTCTGAAGCCTTATCTTTGGTCTTCTTCTCCACTTTCCTTCTCTTCTCTTTCTCTCAATCCAATTAGGGTTCTAAAATGAGTGAAAGAGGCTTAGGGACGTCCTATTTATAGAGTAGAAACTCCACAAATAAGTCCCATTGAGATTAGGAAAGAATCCCATTAAAATTTGGAAAGTTTCCAAATCACGATTTTTGTCGGCAGACTGGGGGTCGATGAGGGGGTCGGAGATCCCGTCGACCCCTGGTTTTAAGTTGTCCGACCCCCGGTTACAAACTCAGGGTCTGACTTTTATATTGGGGGGGTCCGACCCTGCCTAGCTGCGTGTGCGACCCTCCCCCCTATTTTAGTGTTTTTGGGTCAGTTTAATACCTGGGATCGTTATCTCCTTCACGCACCTGGTCCATTTGACTCGACCATGATGGGTAAACCTGGTTCAAGGTGGTAAGACCGGTTAGTTCAATACGGGTCTTACACCGAGGATTCAAAAACAGGGTGGATTGAGATTCTAAAGTTGGCCTTAAACATGTCCTCATACACCACCAGTTTGATTTAGAACACATTACAAGAAAGCCTAGTGGGAGCCAGGACTCTAGTCTCTACCGACTTCGGATTTGATACAAGGCCCTATAGGCATTGAGTGCGGCCGTAGTGACCTTACTGACTGTAAACAGAGATAGTCAATGGTTCGAAAACATTGGAGCAGCCGAACTTAAGGCCGGAGAACCGAAAGTTGATGTTTGGTCAGTGCTCCTCGTATTGATAGGCCGATAGTGGCAAATGTCACGGAGGTAGCCCGAGTGCTCTGTGGGGCCCCACCAGCCTAAGAACTCTCCAAGATCCCAACAATATAAGATCTATTTGAGGTTTTGGCCCTCTTGGCTCCCTCAAGCTCACTTTTAAGTCCAGAATCATACTCAAAATAAGATTCCGGGGAAGATCTCCTACCCTTGGTGTGAAACCTACATGCAAATTTCGGGGATGAAATTTCTTTTAAGGGTGGGGGAATTGTAAGACCCGCACTTCATGAACCCGATCTAAACCTTGAATTCATGTCGTAACAGGTCTTCCAATCATCACCGGGCCAGACAGGACGAGCGGATGACAAACAGGTACAAAACGGACCATTTAAGTATGAATTTTATTCATACCGGTCGATGGTACCGGTCTTGGTACCGGTCGACCGGTATAGCCTGCGCAGCAGACTACGAAGATCCAAAATCGGATCTCTACGGGTCCTACTTTCCAAATTTCGAACCCTAGGACTTTCCTAATCCTAGGAGGCTTCCTAAACCTAAACTATATAAACCCCTCTAAACCTCCTAGAATCCCTTCCATTGATCCTCACAAACCCTAGAAAGGAGAAAGAGGCTGAAGAAGGAGGAGAAGCTATGAAGAGCCGATATTGTCGTTCGACAAATAACACCTTACCGCCAGTCGACGGTGAGTGCTTAAACCTTCTTTTACATTATGACTATAGGATTATGACTCTAGGATGGTTAGGTTGCTTTGATCAATACCATGCAAAGCAAGTATTGATCTAAAACCCTATTTTTCCGATAAACCCTATTTTTGCCGACAAACCCTAATCTAGACGGTAAACCCTAGATTCGAGTTTTAGGAAGAAGACCGTCAAAGCTAGGACTTGAATGGAGTTGGAAACAACTCTAACTCAGTGCTCAGACCTAAAATGTGTAGGAGAAACCCTAGGATCAATAGGGGATGATCGACGACAGTCGAGAACCGGACATATGGTCTTCCGAAGACATACCGGTCGACTATACCGGTTGCACCCTGTGTGACCAGTACTGCGACCAGTACCTTCCGGGGGCTGGTCTGTGGGGACCGACTAACCATACCGGTCGTAGGTTTCCCTACAGTGCTGCTACCGGTACTGTGATTGGTCAGCTCTGTGAGATGTGTTTTGCCATTGTTGGTTTTTCGACCAACGTAAATCTATTATAACTAAACCCTTATATTGTATAGGACTTTGTGATAACACGTTTGGATCTTGCGACGTGGAGCAAGCTATCAAACGAGCGTCAGGTAAGGGAATCAGACCTAAACCCTAATAATCTAATGGACAGTAAACCGTTGTTAATAACTATGACTCTGTGGATTGATGTTTGTGCATACTCGCATGTCATCCTTTACTTTCAATTATTATTATTGTCCATGCATACTCGCTATGCTAGGATGTGATTGTTAGGCATGTGATTATTTTCGTTGGTGTGTGGAATGGGAAGGGCCTGGGGTCTGGGATCATTCCTCACACTAGCACCTTTTCGTAGCATTCTATCTTAGCATGTTTGGTGCGGGTAGGGCATCAGGGGGAGGACGTGGCACTGTGGTCTCCGGCCTGGCCACTAGATTATAGCTCTATCTCTATGCCGTAGGGAGATATGTTGGGATAGGGTCTACCTTTCGTATCGTTCTGTCTTAGCATGCTTGGTGCGGGTAGGGCATCAGGGGGAGGACGTGGCACTGTGGTCTCCGCCTGGCCACCAGACTCTAGCTCTATCTCTATGTCGTAAGGAGCTGTGTTGGGATAGGGCCTACTGTTATGACATATAGGATTGGTTAGTTGCGAGCCCAGTTTGCAAGCCCTCGCCAATAGGGGCTTACGTGTTGGTATGGGTAGAGCATCAGGGGAGGTGTTGGCGGTGTTAAACCGGACGCCTTAGCTCTATCTCTATTCCTGTAAGAACCGTGCTTTAAAACCCGGTTTAACCATGGTTTTATGCGATGGCAGGTGCCCCAATCATAACCGGACCGGAAAGCGAAGCCGGGCAAGGGACCGCGCAAGAAGCCGGGTGAAGAACCAATCATTTTCAGTACGAAAAATGTGTAAAATTGGCTAAGTTCATACCGGTCTCACCCATACCGGTCTCACCATACCGGATGCACTATAGTGCAACCCGGTATGGCATACCGGTCTCACCCATACCGGTCTCACCATACCGGATGCACTATCCTCGCAACGGTATGGCATACCGGTCTCACTATACCGGTCTCGCTATCCTGCGACCGGTATGTGCGAGACCTGTATGTGTTCTGAGTCATGTGTTTCTCCCAAAAATGGAAACTTAAAGTTTCCATATGAGGGGGGAGCGTGTTTTGACGGCCTCCCTCTATTAATAGGGGGGGGCGCTCCGTGAACCCCTTTGTTCGAGAAGGAGTTGAGGCGCCGCCAAGGAAGGAGGTGTCGGTGGAGGAACTCGCCGCCAACCGACAACCGCTACCGGTAAAGTGCTCTATCCTTCCCGTAGGGTTGTTTATCGGATCGGAGCCGGCGCGTGAGATCCGATGGAAAAGGCTTAGATTCATTTCGTCTTTCTTTCGGATCTGGTTGGTTTTGGCATTCTAGCCAAGATCCGTAGGACCCTTCTGAGACCGGACCTTAGCGGATGATAGGTGAAACCTTAGGGAGCTACCGTGGAGACCTCGATCTCGGAAAATCACGCCGTAGGGTATATCCTTGGGAAAGTCCCGCGGTATGGGCCGTGGTGTATACCGGCCCGGCACCATACCGGTCGCACTCAACCCCGGTCCGAGTGAGACCGGTATGTGTGCATCCGGTATGCATACGCGGCACCATACCGGTCGCACTCAGCCAGATCCGAGTGGGACCGGTATGTGTGCATCCGGTATGCATACCGGCCGCACCATACCGGTTGCACTCGGTCGGACTGAGTGAGACCGTATGTGTGCATCCGGTATGCATACCGGTCTCACCCATACCGTCTCACCCATACCGGTCTCACCATACCGGTCTCACTATCCTGCGGCCGGTATGTGCGAGACCGTATGTGTTTTGAGCCCCGTTTTGTCTGGGAAAGCCGGGTTTGGCTTCTAAAACTCTAATAAATGGAAATTAACATGAAAATATGGTTGTGTAGGACTTGTATGTGAAACTTCCGACGCCGAAAAGGATTAACACCACGCGTCGGGTAAGGGACAAGACCCGAACTTAAATTAAAGATTTAATAATAAACCTTAGAGAGCTCTTTAATTTTCCGTATCAAATTATATGCTTGTTTGATGGATTGTGCATATCACATGTCATGTAGTGTAAATTCTATTGATTTATCTGTTCATGCATTTCATATGCTAGGTGTGATGGATGTTAGACATGTGTTTGTTTTAGTTGGAGTGTGGAATGGGAAGGGCCGGGGCCGGGATCGTTCCTCACTCCGACGCCTTCGTGCACCCTATCTTAGCATGCTTGGTATGGGTGGGGTATCGGGGAGGTTATGGCGGGTGGTCTCCGATGTTGACGTTGATCCGGCCGCGGTGATGTGGCATGGTGATCTCCGATGTCGACGTTGACCGCCATGACGCTCTGCTCTATCCTTATGCCATAGGGGCGATGTTGGGATAGGGCCTACTTGCGTATAGTTCCATCTTGGTTGCTTGTTGGGTAGGGTATCGGGGGAGGTGAGGTGTTGTGGTCTCACTGGCCCGCCGCTGGCTCTATCTCCTATGCGGGGGACAGGACTGGTTAGAAACGGAACCCACTTGCAAGCCCTTGCCAATAGGGGTTTAGGTATTGGTGTGGGGTATCGGGGGGGGGGGCGTGGGATTGTGGGTCTTCGCGCCGAAACCTTTCTATAGCACAATTGCAAACTTAAACCATACCATAGTATAATATGATTGTTACTCATGCATGTAAATGTTGCATTGGGCCTTGTCCTTCCCGGAAGCTGTGTGGTAGCTCACCCCGATATATATATCTCTTTCGTTTGGATGCGGGGTATACGGTGGAGGACTACGTGGCCCCAGCCTACGGGCGAGGCGCTGCGGAGACAACGAGTGTGGGGAGGACGAGCATGATGCGTGTAGCGAGGCCCGTTCTCTTTCCTCTTTGATTTGATTATTTTCAATTTAAAGCTTGTAAATAAATATTATTTAAATTCGATGGATGATGGAATAACTGGATTAATTATTTTAATTTATTATTTAGTTCAGCTCATTGATATATTATTTCCGCTCTGATTTGACTACTGGTGGGCCCGGGATGATTGGTTGACACGGTCTTTCGAGATCCCGTGTGAACCGCGGTTTAATACCGGTTCACTCACACCCGTTCGGCCGGAAGCGGGGTGTGACAATTCCATGGTGGGTGCATGTGGGGCTGCGGGTGGTTTAACCACAGGTGGGGCTTCACACACTCGTGTAAAGGGGGGGCGCCCAATCCTTTCTATAGCACATTGCAAACTTAAACCATACCATAATATAATATGATTGTTCTCATGCATATAAATGTTACATTGTTTTTGTTTTTCCTCGGGTCGATCTTTGAGCTAAGTTATGATTTTTCTTTATTTGTTCAGTTATTTTCGGTTGACATTAAAGTGATATAAAAATATTTATTTATGTTTGAGAATTTGGATAATTGAATATTTATTTAAATCTATCAATAGATGCTCAGTTCATTTTATTTAAATACTTCCGCTGTATTTATTATTATTCTGATTGTGATTATGTGCAATGATTTGTATGATTGGACACGGTCTTATTGAGATCTTGGTGTGAACCGTTGGTTCAGTGACGATTCACTCACACTTCTGGTTCAGCCGAAATTGGGGTGTGACACTTGGCCCCCAAACCCAAACTCTCAGCTTTCCTAGACTCTTTCATGGTGGAAAAAAAAAGGAAGGGAAGACTTACTAATCAAAATATGGACAAAGAACAAGTCGCGAACACCTCGTATGTCACACCCCAATTATGGACTAACCAGTGGTGTGATGAACCGTCACGAGAACCAACAGTTCAAATCAGGATCTCATATAGGCCATGCCAACAATGTTAAATTAAAATATATTCCACAACAATAATCAGAGTAAATAAATGAATAGTGGAAGTCTGTATTAATAATGAAGTGAGAATCTAACAGTGATAATAAATAATTAAATCCAGTTATTCCCATATGACTCAAGACATAAAGTAATAACTAATCAATTACATGTTTCAATGGTTAAAAATAACTAAACTAATAAAAAAAAAACACATTGGTTGCACTCGCACGATGGATCATGCGCTTCCTCCACAAGTTCCACGTCCATAGCCTCTACGTGTCCATATGTCGACGCACTCATATAATCTTTCACAGTAGGACCTACATCAACAACTAAAAAATATTCAACATTGAAAGGGTGAACACACATCACGGCTCAGTGAACAAATAAAATAATACGCAAACATATGCATGCATTAATTCATATCCTTTGTCTGATTTTAAGTTTGCAACCGTGCTATAGAAATGATTGGCGAGCACCGCACCTATATACACGAGTATGTGAATCCACAAAATGGATAAAACATCATTGTCATCCCAAATGCACCCACCATAGAATAGAGATAGAGCTAAAGTGTCTGGATCACACACCGCCAACACTTTCCCTAATGCCATACCCATGCCAACATGTAAGCCCCTATTGGCGAGGGCTTACAAACTGGGCTCGCAACTAACCAATCCTAATGTCATCCAAATGTATCAAAGGCCTTACTCTAGCATCCCTCAATATGTTCATAGAGATAGAGCTAAAGTCCCCCGGCAGAGTCAGAGACCACACGGTCCTAGACCACTTCCCCTAATGCCCTACGTTGTAATAGTTCCGCTAAGGTAATAGCTATATGACGATGTCAGTGGGTAAGACTTTAGTAGATATAGAGCTAGAGTCTGGTGATCAGGCCTGTCACACTCGAATTATGAACCAACCAGAATGGTGTGAGTGAACCGTCACTAAACCAACGGCTCACACCAGGATCTCAATAAGACCGTGTCCACTCATACAAACCATTGCACATAACCACAATCAGAATATAATAAATACATCAGAAGTCTTTAAATAAATGAACTGAGTATTCTATTGATAAAATTAAATAAGTATCCAATTATCCAAATTCTAAACGTAGTTAAATATCTTTACATCACTTTAATAAAATAACTGAAACAAATAAAATAAATCAAAGGTACACGCAGAAAGGGCACTCAGATGAAGCGTCATGCTCGTCCTCTCCTGCCTGTACGTCCAGAGCAGCACACCTCCATACGTCGGAGCGTTCATATAATCGTCCACCGTGTAACCTGCATCAACATCTAAAAACAATGTATATACAAAGGGTGAGCTCACAACTTAGCTCAGTAAGACAATCAGACATGTATCAATATTATATGCATGAGTAACAATCATTTTATGCTGTGGTCTGGTTTAAGTTTGCAATGTGCTATAGAAAGGTTCAGAGGCCGCCTCACCTCTATACCCGAGTGTGTGGAATCGCACAACAGATCACACCACCACCGACCCACATGCACCCATCATAAAATAGAGATAGAGTTAAGGCATCCACTACCTCCCCTGATACTCCACCCATACAAATACATAAGCCCCTACTGGCTAGGGCTTGTAAACTGGGCTCGCAATTAACTAATTCTATATGTCATCACTGTAGGCTCCATCCTAGTACAGCTCACTACGGCATAGAAATAGAGCTAGAGCGTTGTCACACCCCAATTTTGCACTATTCAGAATGGTGTGATGAACCGCTAACAAACCAACGGTTCAACCAGGATCTCAAGTAGGCTATATCCGTGTTATCTAAACTCCATACATCCACATAAATAATCAGAGTAAATAAAATAAATGGCGGAAGTCTTATAATAAAATGAACTGAGAATCTATTGTGACATCAATATTTAAATAACAAATTATTCTGTATCAACTAAGACATAAATAAATATCAAATACATGTCTTTAATAAATCCAAATAAATAAATCTAATCGAATACACATGAGTTGCACTCGCAAGAGATGTCATGTGTATCCACTTCATCTTCAGCTACCATCGCTGCAACGTTCCCGTGCTCTGGAGCATTCATATAATCTTCAACAGTACAATCTGCATCATCAACTAAAATATTCGACGTCGAAAAGGATGAGCACACATCATGGCTCAGTGAGCAAACAAAACAATGCAACAATACATATGCATGCAATCAATTCATATATTTGGTCTGGTTTTACGTTTGCACTATGCTATAGAAAGGACAGGTGGCCGCCGCACCTCTATGCACGAGAGTGTAGATACGCCCGATGACTCTCACCGTCGCCCACAACACCCAAATGAACATTGTATAACGAAGGTCACATTTATCGATGCACAACTCCATACCAACAAATGAACCCCTGATGGCTAGGGCTGCAAACGGGGCTCGCTACTAACCAATCCTAATGTCAAACATTGTATCCAAGGCCTCACCCCAGCATCCCTCAGAGCACCCGTAGAGATAGAGCTAAGGCCCCCCGGTAGACTATAGGAATCAAGGACCGAGACCCTCCTTGATGCCCTACGTCGCAATAGTTATGCTAAGGTAATGGCGATACGACGATGCTAATGCACAAGACTTGAGTCAGAGATAGAGCTAAAGTGTTCGGATCAAACACCGCATAACACCTCCCCTGATTCCCTACTCGCATCAAGCACACTTACCACACACAAACATTCACATGCCTATTCCTAGCATCAAGTCATCATCATCATGTTATAAGTAAACAAGTTAAATATACATGAACAATAATAGCAGGAATATTGGATGACATGTTGTATGCACATAACAATCATGTTCGCATAGAATCACGCATAGTATTGGACTCAAGAAAATAAAAATAGTTTATTATTAACCAATTAGTTTAGGTCTTGTTCCCTCACCTTAGCTTGTTATTAGATCCTCTTCCAAGCTTTAGAATCACATTTATACTGTTATTATATTGCTAGAAGACCTAACAAAGTCAATAGAATTTAATTAAAATTGATTCCGAATTTAAAAACCATTCTGTTAACTGAGGGTCGGAGGTAGGGTCGAAGTCATGATCGACCCTGGGTGCGACCCTCCCCAATCTGGACTTCCCGAACACTGAGGGTCGATTCTCAGGATCACATAGGGTCGGATGGTCATCGACCCTCGGTGTATTTTGGTTAATTTCCTTCCTTTTAATCCATTATTAGTTTTTGGGGTCCTATGACTTGCTCCTACATTCCATTCAACATTCATTCTATGGTCTAGAACCATGAATCATCCACCTGGATAGCTTTCATGTAATCTCCCATGGTTTTCCATGAAAACCTAACCATGGGTTGATGGTTTGGGTTTCTCCGAGATCATACTCTCATCATTACCTAACCTAAGGACTAAATAAACTCATGGAATTAGTATCCATACCTGAGAAGATTACTCCTTCTCTGCAACTCTTCTCCTTTTTGCTTTCTTCTTTTTCTTGTTTCTCTTATTCTCATTTTCCTTCTCTTCCCTTTCTCTCAATTCAATTAGGGTTGTAAAATGAGTGAAAGAGGCTTAGGGACGTCCGCCGTTACTGTATAGGTAGATCTCGTTGTGAAAAGACCTAATTACTGGATAATTCATAGGTAGAGCCAAAGGGTGTGAACTGCACAAATCAATAACATTCATTAAATGAGGGAAGGGCTCCGGCATATAGAGGGGGTCTCACTGTTTAAGAGTAACTTAAATAGAGTAGAAACATCATAAAATAAGTCCCTTTGAGATTAGGAAAGAATCCAAATCGAAAATTAGGAAATTTCCTAATTTCAGTCTCGGCGGCAACTGAGGGTCGATGATCCCGTCGACCCTAGGTTCATAAGATGTCCGACCCTCCTTGTAAAACAGAGGGTCTGACTTTCTGTTTTGGGGGGTCCGACCCTCCTTAGCTGGGTATGCGACCCTCCCCTTAAATTGAGTGTTTTAGGGTCGATTTGATACCTGGGATCTCAATCTCCTTCATGCCCTTGGTCCATTTGACTCGACCATGATCGATAAATTTGGTTCAAGGTGATAAGACCGGGTTAGATTGACACAGGTCTTACAAGCGTAGTGACCGGACTGGAGACCACAATGCCACACCTCCCCCTGATGCCCTACCCGCATAAAGTATACTAAGACAGAACAATACGCAAGTAGACCCTATCCCAACATAACTCCCTACGGCATAGAGATATAGCTAAAGCATGGTGGCCAGGCCAGAGACCACATGTCAGAGACCACAGTGCTACAACATCGTGGCCAGGCCAGCGACCACATGCCAGAGACCACAGTACCACGACCTTCCCCTGATGCCCTACCTGCACCAAGCATGCTAAGATATAATAATACAAAAAGGTGCCAGTGTGAGGAATGATCTTAGGCCAGGCCCTTCCCATTCCACACACCAACGAAAACAACCACATGCCTAACAATCACATCCTATCATATGGAATATGCATGAACAATAATATTAACTGGAAATAAAAGATGACATGTGAATATACACAACCATCACATCATATATTCAGGGTTATTATTAACAACGTTTTACTGTCATTTATTTATTAAGGTTTAGGTCAGATTCCCTTACCTGACGCTCGTTCGATAGCTTTCTCCATGTCGCAAGATCCAAACGTGCTATCACAAAGTCCTACATAATATTAGGGTTCAATTAGAATAGTTTCTTAGGATTTCACGTTGGTCGAAAAATCAACAAAGTTCAAAACCAGCCTTTCAGAGCTGACCGGTCGCAACATACCGATCGCAGCTCTGTGGGAAAACTAGCGACCGGTATGGTCGACCGGTATGTCTCCGGAAGACCATACATTAGGTTTTTCAACTGCCGTCAATCAATCTCCATGGATTTCTAGGGTTTCTCTTATCCATTATAAGTCAGAGCTTTGAGTTAGAGTTATCTCCAACTCATTCAAGTATAGTTTTGATGATAATCATCCTAGAACTCGAATCTAGGATTTGAGGGCAAATTAGGGTTTAATGGCCAATTAGGGTTTAGATCAATACCTGCTTTGCATGGTATTGATCCAACCATACTAACTATCCTAGAGTCACAATGTAAGAGGAATGATTCAAAACATTTACTGTCGACTGGCGTAAGGTGAGCGTCGTCGAACGGCAATGGCGGCACTTCCTTCTTCTTCCTAGCTCATTCTCCTTCTCTAATCTCCTTCTCCTCTCTAAGATTTGTGAGGATCAATGGAAGAGATTCTAGGAGGCTTAGAGGGGTTTAAATAGGTTAGGAATTAGGTTTAGGAAGCCTCTTAGGATTAGGAAAGTCTTAGGATTCGGAATTGGGAAAGTGGGACCCGCAGAGATCCAATTCTGGATCTTGGTAGTCTGCTGCGCAGTCCATACCGGTCGACCGGTACCATAGACCGGTACCATCGACCGATATGAATGAAATTCATACTTAAGTTGGTCTGGTTGGTCCGATTTCGTACATGATTGTCATCCGCTCGTCCCGTCTGGCCCAGTGATGATCGAAAGACCTGTTATGACATGAAATCAAGGTTTAGATCAGGTTCATGGAGTGCGGGTCTTACAAGGCCAGAGACCATAGTGCCATGTCCTTCCCCTGATGCTCCACTTGCATCCAGCACACTCACCACACATACAATCATATGTCGATTCCTAGCATCATCATCATCATCATGTTATAAATAGACAGAAATAAATATGCATGAACAGAATATTGCAGTAATATTTGATGACATGTGAAATGCACATTACAAGCATATAAGCATAGAAACATTCATTGCATTGGACAAATAAAATAAAACAGTTTATTATTATCCAATTAGTTTAGGTCTTCTTCCCTCAGCTTGTAACGATACTCGATATTCTCCAAGCCTTGTAAATCACTCTTAAACTACTTGAGAACCTAAAAAATTTATAGATTTTAAGTTAGGGTTCAAGTTTACCAAGTTATAATAGTTGAAAACCTAATCTGGAGTCAAATAGACCTTCTAAGACTGTGTGGTCACAGGTGTGGTTAAACCTGTGGTCTCAATATTTACGACCACATAGTGTGTGGTCAATACGTGTGGTCACATACCATGCGACCATACCTTCTTTGGGATCTTCCCGAAAGCGTGTGGTCGATCATGTGATCACTCTGTGGTCGACCATAGCTGCGACCACACGAAGTTTTGATCAATTTTTATCCTCAATCCAATACCTTAATGAGTCGATTCATTGGTTTATCATTAGGGTCCCTCTTATGATCGATCTATGGCATTAAATTCATAATTTTTACAAAGTTATTCACCCTAACCTATTTTCCATGGATCTCTCTTGAGTTTTTTGCCCATGAGGTCTCATGGTTGAGATCCCACATTCATTCCACATCTAAATTTACAATGGAAAAACCTTATACCAAGTGATCTATTTCTACATAGATGATTTCTTACTTTGGCCTTCTGTAGCAGGCTAAATCCTTCCTTCCTCTCTGTTTACTTTTTCAGATCTCTTTCTCATTATCTTCCTCTCTCTATTTCTCTTTTAGGTTTAGAGTTGCAATTTGGGTTATAAAATAGTGAAAGAGGATAAGAGACGTCATTTATATAGTGGAAAAACTTCCATGTAGAGTTCTCCCTCAACTACGAAAGAGATCCCTTAGATTATGAAAGTTTTCAAAATTTGGAGCCGGTTTCATTATCGTGCAGTCACACGTATGGTCGCATAATCCGTGGACCACACGTCCCAAATATGCGATCACCCTTTGAATATTGAGTGGTCTCACTTTCCTAAGGTGTGGTCGACCATACTAGCTCAGGTATGCAACCATGCACTTCAAATTAACTGGTTTTGGATCGATTTACATACCTAGTCTTGTGGTTTTTTCATGCAATTGATCCACTCAATCCTCCTAGAATGACGATGATGTACAAATTGTGTACTAATCCCTCTCTTTCTCTCTCCCTCTTTATAGCATAAGTTTTTGGTCATTTTTATTTTAGTCTAAGCACAACTCTGAAGTTATCTAAGGGGCACATCGAACAAATGCAAGTTTGTTGTAGAAAGCCAATGTTGTTTTATCTTGAAGTCAGATTTGCATCATCAACTCGGTTGCACTTATGGAGACAAATGTTGACTTTAGGACCGTGCTGATTGTGATATGATTCAGCCTGTGTTCTCGTCATCTTGGTACAACTCCTTTGTTCGCCTCACTGCCTACGCCATCAGACAAGTCGATTCTCATCTAAAGCACCATATCCAGATATGTAGAAGGTGGGAGATAGGGAGAGGAGAGAGGTGAGGGAGATACATAGTTCTACAAAATTTCATTAGAGATAAATTTACAAATTTTACTCTTCCATTTTAAATTACCAAAATCACTTAAAGACGGGTAGATAAAAGAGTTCCACAATTTGCATATGCCATCTCTTCATTTACTGTTGTCGTTCCTTGCTGTGAATCTCCAATAGAATTGTTCCAAAGTTGAATCTCATTGAATCTCACCTAACAATTTATAGAGAATCGACATAGTGATCCGATGATTCATTATTTTGCTTTTCTCAAAGAAAACTTATATGCTTGCAGTTGTTTCTAGCCTTTGCTATCGCCCTCATGCCACCACCTGCTTTCTTTCCTAGACCTCGTTGCCCCCACCACTTTATGGAATTTCTTCTTCGTTGGTTGGTTTGAGGGTTGTGATTTTGGTTTTTGGAGAAAGAGCAAGGTCATCCATGGTATTTGGTATTGGAATAAGCAGAGAAATGAATCATTAGTCCAATGGTGAAATGATCAAACAGTTATTGGGTGTGACAGAATTTTACCCACACAATATAAGGGGAGAGAGGCCGTGTTGCCATTGATGTCTTTGAAGAAGAAGAAGCCTAAATGATATTTATGTAACGTTATGTTGACTAAGGATACAATTGTATTAAAAAAAATTGGAATTTCTTCATTCAGTTTTTAACGGCTAAAACCTAGCGGTGTAGAGTATATTGTTATAAAACATTGTTTATGAATAGTCCGTGTAACTTCTATCAAGAGAGGATAGGTCTGTAGTAAATCAATTGTCAAGGGAAACCAATTGTTAAGGGAGTATCTGAATAAATTTTCCTCATTTATTTTTATTAAAAATGATTTAAAAAAATAATTTATAATAAATAGATAAAAGAAGAAGAAGATCCAAAGATAGCCTTAATTCAATTTTGATTACCTTTCTGGTTTGGAATTTACCTACATACTCACAAGTCCTACCATAAAGAGAGGACACAAATGAAACAGTTCGTTTTAATGTAGTATAAAAAATAAAAAATTTATTTTTATCCTTTTTTGTTTCTCTTGAAATTAGGACATTTCTTGCGTTTTTTTTGTTTTCAAAAATCAATTCTTAGTTCTATTTTTTTTTTCTAGCATAAAAGATTCTAGTATACACCGCTAGCGTGTAGACCATCCTCTCCTAAGAGTATTTGGTACGTTTTGGAACGGCTCGCCAAAATAAGGTATATCAAGTGCATCCGTGATCCGTGCATGTATCTTCTGTCCCTGAAGCGCCGGTTTGGATCAGACAGGGCGAGCACGGGGAAGAAAACTGGTTTACAGTCCCTAAAGTAGCTCTCGCCTTTGCGATTATGGCCCCTTTCGACCATGTTGCCCTCTCCACCTGCTTAGCAGCGGCTTCATCTCCCACGACAAACCTATCATCGGTTAGGGAGAGTGAGAGATAGAGAGGGGGGTGGGGGAGAGGGGAAAGGGCCAAGGGGAGAGGGGAGGGGAGAGAGAGGGAGTGAGACAGGACACGGAAGAGCGGAAATGAAAGTAGGGGGTGACGGATTTCTTCCTAAAGCTGGAAGTCTCGAGAAAGTTCCCTGCTTAATTAGGAAGTGCAGGGAGCTTGGCAACTGGGTACGTCTCTTTTCTTCTTCATATTTTGCCCTAATCGTTTGTTTGGCGGATAGTGCTTGTTATTTTTAATTTTCTGTTTGGAGTTTAGATTGTTTTGTGGAACCTTAATAGTGATTTTATAGCTGGTTTTGGAGTTTAATAGCATTGGGTTTTGCAATTTTTTTTATTTTTATTTTATAAATTTTTATAGTTTTACTTCAATGGAAATTTAGTGATAGGTGGATGTAAAATATATATTGCCTCCCCCCCCCCTCTTCTGTTTGCACTGCCCAGATTGTAGAGATGTGGGGATTGAAATTGTTTGGATTGAGGAGTCTGGATTGATATTTGATATCGAATATGTTTGTCTTGATGCAAAAAATAAAAACTAGTTTATGAAAAAACCGGCCATGTATTCATCTAGAATTCTAGGTAGATGCTATTAGTTTTATGTATAAGATAGAGTTTAGTATAATAGGATTTTAGTCTACTAATTTTATGGGAAAGTAATGTATATCAGTCCTAATATTCAGTTAATTTCTTAATTTGGGATGAATGAGAGGTCCTTGGTTGTCACTTACTAAGTAATTTTTTCAAAAATCTATTCTACAGCATACATTAAATCAAACGGGACCATATTCTCTATTTAAGTGCCTCATCCCAATAAATTTATTGACTAATTCCAGTTGCTTATCTGATTGGAAAATCTCCCATTCATGGGGTATTGCTACTGCATAGCCATGGTTGGATTGCCTCTATCATTTAAAGTGATGTTTTTATTCATTTTTTATTCGTGTTTTTTTCTTGCCGAAACAACAAGTTTTCATATTTAAACTAGAGTAAGGTAAATCCTGGCATCGATGAGATTTATTTAAATGGATTGATGTCATTTATTATGGATCATTGGATTTTTTTCCCCATTGTAACATGTCTGATTTTTTACAACTAAATTTAGGTGATAAACATGTTCATTAAGACCAAATGTTTGCATTCAAATTTATTTAGGTTTCTGCACCTCCTCAGGGAATTAAACAGCTGGGTTCTGTCATTTCTTAAGGAACAAGAGATTGCATGATACCTTCTCAAAAAGACATAGGGAATGAAATAATTTCTAAGGTATCAACTTATTGGCCCAAAAAAATTTCCTCTTAAAACCTGAGATGGGATCAAGAAAAGGAATGGAATGATTCAACAATTGATGAACCCTAGGATATTAATGTGACCAGCTCAGAGAATAGAAAGCACATCATGCAATACAGATGCTAATGCTATACCATAGTGTGCAACACAGAGCACATAGGTCACTCAATTTCCCATTTTTGGTGATTTGATTGGTCAAGGATTGCTGGATCTTGCTTTACGCTAGGGGCATGTGAAGATCTGTATAACCCCTTTTAACTGGTATACGTCGGTGGGCCTTTTTCAGGGCTTTTGACCAACTAATACCTGAATAAGGATCTGTTTGCACCTTTAGGTGGAACTTATTGTAGCATACCTGATAACAAAACCAAAAATCCAGAACATTAACCCCATCATAGATGAATATGATGTGTCCAATAATACCATGGCAGTCATGACTTATGAGCTCTGAAAGATGAACCAGTGCCTGCTGAACCTAGATTACTACAGTGCTTAAAATTTAACTCGAGAACTTGAGGGTGGGTTTGATAAGGTATTGGTTGTACCATGGTCGACGGGAAGTTCTTACAAATCACCCTTCAAATCTGGAAAGATGTTAGCAATTTGTAATACCCTGGTAGATGCTGATTGTAGTCACTCATCTTGCTAAAGGGCCATTACCCAGTGCTGGTCCTGCCTATGCAAGGTTTCGGAAGGGGGAGTTTGGAGGCGATCCTAACCTTCGACATTTTTTGTTCAAAGTGGCCAGTTTCAAGGTTCGAATATAAGCATTTGCCCTGGCAGCCCGAATCTTTTACAATTGCTCCAAGCAATGCCCCTATGGTCACCCATCTTGCTGCCCTAGTGATAATATTATAGATGAATTTTTGCATCATGACCCTGAAAACCTGCTATTGCACTTTTTTTTTTTCTTTTCGCTAAAGGTAAACAAGAATATATTGATATGGAAAAAAAATTACAAAGAAACTTGGATGACCAACCCCACCTTCGGCATTGCACTCTTAAATGTTCAAGATACTCATTGAGTGAACACATACCAAACCGCTCCTCTTTTACCAATAATTATGGGGGTCGAGAGTTCATTAGGAAGAACCCAGGTAACACTGAAAAATGCTGACGAATTGGGTTCCTGGTGCCCTTGCAAAGAATGTATAGATGAGCGAAGGACAGTTACATGATCTGCCACTGGTTACAAATGCTTCACAGTTGTTCAGGATAGAAGTCTAGTTTGACATCCTTTGCACTGCAATTGCGGGTGTTCACTGTTTTGAGACCAGGTCTTTGGATCAACTCCCATCTGCACCCTTCTTTAAATCCTCCATCAACACACTCTCTCAGAAATAAAAAAAATAAGAAGAGTAGGCAGTTAACACAATGCCGGCAATTTAAGGGGAACTGGGATTTCTAGATGTCCTTATGTTGGAAGTGGTTTGAGGATGTGTGCAACTGTTAAAGTTAGTTGTCATTTTGGTTTGTTTTGTGTACCAATTGCCATGTACTTGGGGGTAAGAGGTGTGAAAAGATATGAATGTCTTTGAGTTGACAATTAACATACCTTAAACAGAGTTGAATGGTGCAACAGGTTGATCACATTTAATTTTGTAAAGGCTTAGTTGAGTTGAGTTGCCATGTAGTTGGAAGTTGGAACAAGAATGAGTTAGAGTTGAGTATCTTCAGAAAAAGTCTCAACAACCTGGGAGGTTTTGGTATTTGCTTACTTGGTGTAATTGTAGTTGAACATATGTATTTGACTTTAATTGCAGTTGAAGGTGTTCGGCAATGATTGGATCATATGTAGTGGTGGTGGGCCTGGTGGTCAATTCTGATGAATGTGAACCGTCAAAAGAAGTGGGGAGATATTTAGAATTTGCGAGCCCTGTTTAAACTTTTAAGTCAAAATGATGCAGATCAGGCTTCATTCCAGGAAAAGGGGCAGCAAGGAAATCAACTTGGGCCTGGCCCAATCAAAGGCAACTAGCCTAAGGCCTTGATCCGTTCTAGAAGCAGCAGAGCCGAGATCTCTTTTAGAGATCCCTTTTACCACCAGCACTATTAGATAGGATGTTTATTTAGTTTCCATATTATTAGTATTTAATAAATTTAGGACTCTTTTGATTGTTTATGTTATTTAGTTTCCTAAAAATTAGCAATCAGTTATTTAGTAGTTTTTTTCTTTAGTTTCCTAAAGTGATTAGGAAACCTTCCTATTTTCTGTTTTAGAAACTTTCCTAGTCTTATAAAGGAAGTTTCTGTTTAGGTTGCAATTTCTATTCTTGTAATCTTTCCTATTTTCTTGTAATCTCTTACAAGTTATAAATAAGAATGAAAAAAAGGATGGCGGCAGACTTTAGAACCCAGAAAATTGCTATTGGCTTTTCTTGGTTGAGTCCTATTGGTTGTGAGACTCAACCAAAAGAGATTTCCTGTGTTCAACTTCGTTGGCTACTGTCCTAACTTCTTCCAACTCTTTTCTAACTTTTAATCTTCAAATCCGTAATTTCTGGTTAAGTGTTTGTTGATTAGTGGGAACTAGAAATTCTAAAGTATCGGATTACTTCACTGTAGCGGTAAAGTTTCCAGGCCCATCTCGATTTCTGTAGTTCTCTCTCCTGCAATCTGATCTCATCCAATTTCAGAGGAAGTGACAATCAAATTAATAGCCGACATATACTCTGATCTGTCCAAATACTGGCAGAACCAGGAACAGCAGGTTTTCAAAGCTTATAACTCCTGCGGTTCTTCTCAGATTTCTCTCAAACTTCAGAAGGTGTTCACATCTGTTACGAAGATCATTCATCCCAAATTTCATCCAATTCTGACAGTCAGATTTCAAGATAGGTGATTTTCTTTGTTGATTTTTACTGCAGATTTTTTGTTTGGACTGAATTGAGATCCTGTAGCAAAGGGGGTTTGATAAATTATGTTGTTTTAACCTCTTTGCCATCATAAAATTAAAGACATGGATGGTGTTGAGTAAGTGGTTTATCTTTGTTTGTGTAATAACTAAATGTTTATGTAATATAGCAGTTCAGTGAAGTAGGATAGACCTGGGCCTTGCTGACCTAGCTTGGTTCAGGCTTAGATTTTGAAGTGCTGAGCTAGCTTTGGTTACTGACAATCTTAGTTGTGTCCATACAATTAAAGAGCATGTTATTGGCTTTGTCTTCACCAATGTACTAATGCATGGAGCCGGAACGTCCTTCCGTGTTCTTGGGGCCTTATACTAAATAACACTCTTTTATATTAATCCATTTCAACGTTATCTTCAAAATGTTTGTGTGATTATTTTCCCCCTTTTTTATGACTAGGAAAGATATTAATGAAATCTGCATATTTATTAATATGCTGTTGAACTAGTTACAAAAGGATTTTGAAGACATTTCTGGACTACATACGTATGGAAACCTGGGGGGGGGGTCACTCAATAATTCTACTGGAATTCAGTTTAATTGAGGATATTTTTTTGACATCCTTTCTGTAACTCCCATTATAGCTATTTTGTGCTTTACTTCCTCTTTAGGTTTTTATTTTACTCATTTTTTTTGAAAATGTTATATAATGGTTTTTTTGGTCATTGTTTTCTTGGGTAGGATGGTTTTGCATTATCTTTGAAGAAATATGTGGAGGAAGAAGCTCGGGATCTCAGTGGGGAAGCTTTTTCTCGCTTCATGGATCAGTTGTATGATTGCATCTCTGTACTGCTAGAAAGTAATGATGTCGCTGAAAATTTAGCAGCTCTACGAGCTATTGATGAACTGATAGATGTGAATCTTGGGGAGAGTGCCTCCAAGGTCTCAAAATTCTCTAACTACATGCGGACTGTGTTCGAGGCGAAGCGTGATCCTGAAATCCTTGTTCTTGCTAGTAGGGTGCTTGGTCATCTAGCAAGAGCTGGTGGGGCAATGACTGCTGATGAAGTGGAGCGCCAGGTTTGTAGCGTCTAGTTAACTGGGTTGTGTTTTGGTGAATTATTTATCTGAAGTCTCTTGTAAGAGAGTCTTTTGTTCCTTTAGGTAAAAACTGCACTGGATTGGCTTCATGGGGACAGAATAGAGTATCGTCGTTTTGCAGCTGTCCTGATCTTGAAAGTAAGTGCAATATTATTCTTTCATTGGGTGACATCATTTTTTCTCCTCCTATGGGTTGATGAACTGTAATATATTTATATGTTTACCTATGTTTTCAAATTCTTAGGCATGAATTAAGGTCTTCCTCTTGGTCAAAATGCAGGCTCAAGTTGTGGAATGTAGCTTCATCTATCAAAAACCAATTTTAATAAATAAACTAAAAAGTACGTGAAAGAAATGTTGTATGTAAAAAATGACATAAAGAGATGTAAGTAGTAGTTTCAAAAGGAAAAGGCTAGTAATTAATTTTTTATTGTGGACATTTTAGATGAAAATAAGGAAAAAAGTTTGTAAGTCTCAATGCTATATCAAGAGCACTGTTTTGGATTGATTAAAATATAATGGCAGGGCAAGGTTGTCATGGCAACAATACGTCAGAGGGTTGCTGGATGACCAAGGTGCCTTGGCAACGCCTTGAACCTTGCGGCAGGGGCTTCAACTTTTTTCATGGCATGTGGCATTGTGATATGCCATGTAGGCATGTATCCTCTTTGATGTTTGAGGTGTAATCCTTGCGATCTTTTTAAAACGTTGATACTCTCTGGCAGATTTGAGGAGTATCAAATATATAAATATATATATAACTAGTAAAAATGCACGTGCATTTCCATATGTGTTTGGTTGTTAGGTGTTTGAGGGAGGAATTGTATGAATTAACTAATAAATGAACTAATAAATGAACTGAAATGGTTTTTGTTATTTAAATTTAAAAACATTATAGAAATTCGTAAAATGTATTAATTAGCTTACTTATATTAATATTATATCAATTGTATATGATATATGTTTTACTTAAGGGAAAATTACTCAGACACCCCCTTGACAATTGGTTTACTACATAGAACTACCCTCTCTTGACAAAAATTACACAGACTACCCTTGAAACAATGTTTTATTACAGTATAGTCCACATGGTTAGGTTTTGAACATTAAAAACTGACAGGAGAAATTCCAAAATTTTTTAAGACAATGACACCCTTAGTCAATGTAAAATTTCATTATTATCCTTTAGGGTAAAAACACGATAGACGTAATAGGGGAATTTAGTTCTCTGTTGCATCTTCTCCAATGAAACACGCAGTTGTTTCTTCTCCAACGAGTTCCTTAGAGTTACGATGATGATGAGAGCAGGGAGAAGTATATGTGATTCAAAGTTGTAAGTAATTATGGAGTTAGATGAGAATTCCAATAAAATGGCAGCACACTTGAGCATCATCATCATCTCAGGCATCTGGGTTGTTTTTTTAATTTGGTTTTCTTTGTTCTTTGTTAGAAAATAATTACAGTAACTCTTCCTTGGAATCCCCTGGTAATTTTTTGTTTTTCAATTTTTTGGATGAAGCCATTGGGATTGGGGTGAGAAGGATCTAACCTCAAAAGAATTGTCTTTCAACTTTTTGTTTCTCTTCCGTGGTTCTGCCCACTGCCTACGGTTGTGAGCGATGACTAATGACATTTCTTCACACTATTCCTTGCTTCGTAGTCCAAATCCGTGTCGATTTTTTTTACTATTGTTCAACAAAGGCTCGGTTCGAAGAAGAATCTAAGAAGGGTGATTAAGCCTAAGGTTTTGTGAAATTGAGAGAGGGGGAATGATTTCTAAGCGATCAGGAGAATGGCTGGAGAAATCGTTGCTGGCCTTCTGTTAAAACATGGAAGCGGGTGTAGATTTAGATGCAGATCTGCTATCTAGCTTCGCCTCCTACTGCGAGATGGCTCCCCCTTAGGATTCCAAAGAATATCTCAACGTAATCTTGTCTAAGAACAAAACCCACTTTTAAAAATTACTTAACGATTCACGCCTTGTCCCAAATGGAGATGGAGAGCTTGATCGCAGATGGAGATGGAGAGCTTGATTGAAGATGATCACAAAATGGAGAAGAACTACCAGAAACGAAGAAGATAACCTAGGTAATATGAGATGAAAGAACGGAGAAGAAGTAAATTTCTCTTTATGTATGGTAATTTGATGGGTATTTTTGTCCATCAAATATTTAAGTTAACACTGTTATCAAGAAGGTAGTTGACTGTAAGTCCAAAAGACACAGGGAGTTCTGTGTAATAAATCAAACGTTAAGGGGGTGTCTGAGTAAATTTCTCTTTACTTAATAATGAATTATGATTAATTTTGGAATATTGATGGACAATTGAACCTACAATTGAACCTTTATAATGACAATTAACTTAGTTATTCTGATATTATATATATGATATCCATTTTAATAACTGATTAATTACTATTAATTTTTTTTTATTTCCAAATAGTGCTAGACATTTGCGCTTTTCTATTGACAATGTTAATGTGTGTGTGAGAGAGAGATATCATTGATATAAGCCTTTGTAAGTATTATCCTAATAAAAGAATAAGAAACATGTCTACTATACTTGTACAAATGATGGTTACTTGAAACTGAAACTACTGTTATTTTGCAGAGAATGAGAGTTTTACAGAGAACTTAATGGGAGTTATTATAGGGAACGTCATAACCTTAATGAAGAAAATGTGGGAAGCAAGATTTTGAAGCTACCTATTCAAACTACATAGTCTATAATTAACTTACTCAAATTACAAATAACTAAAAGTACGGATTGTTTGATTGAAGGAAATAATTATGAAATAAAGAAAACATAAAAAATAGTGTGAGTAGTTTTGATATTGCTTAATCTTTTGCGAACAGGTGCGTTTTACTCATTTACATTTATTTGGCTACTACTTTGTCCATTTAATTGGACGTTTGAGAAACAGTTTTTAGAAGCTGAAAAAGTTGGCATTTTGACAAAGGAAAAAACTTGTTATCACCGGGGATGGTGAAAAATGAATTGGAACCATGATCAACAATGAACATTTTCTATGATGTGGAAGATTGATGTGGCAAATCTGACTGTTGGATACCCAAGAAATGGTCTTGATTGATCATGTGTGTGCGAGATTTATTATCCTAATAAAAGAATAAGAAATGTGTTTACCATACTTATCAAGGTTTTAAGTCTGGGATCATGACTCCAGCTCGTGAGGTTTGAGATTTTCAAGATTTCCAAGATCTCGTCAAGATCATGAATATTATAAAGGTCAAGATTTTTGAGATTTTGAAATCTCGAAAAGGTCGAGATTTCGCTGAGATTTGGAACACCATTACCTATACAAATGATGGGTGCTTGGAACTTACAGTATTGTTGTTTTCCTGTGAATTTTTACGTAGAACTTAATGGGAGTCGAGTATCATAACGAACGTCGTACCCTTAATGAAGAAAATGTGGGAAGCATGCCAGATATTGTAGCTACCTACTCAAATTACATAGTTTATTATATAGGAAATAACCTACTCAAATTTCAAAAAACTAAAAGCTTGGATTGTTTGATTGAAGGAAATAATTATGAAATAAATAAAACATAAAAAATAATGTGAGTAGTTGTGATATTGCTTAATCTTTTTCTATATCTATTTTTTTTTCCTTATGTGGTCTTCCTTTGCTTCCTCATATATGTTGTTTTCATCAGGATCTCCTTCTTTAATGCTTTCTGCAACTATTCTTCTTGCTATTTGACTTTCATTGTGTCCATTGACCATTCTGTAGTAGAATCTGTATTTTTTTTTTATATGCAATCATGTAGCTTGTGTTAATGCTGTAATCCAATGAAAAAGAAGAGTAAAGTTAGAAAGAAGAGTATAAATGAAGTGTGTCAATATACTATTGTAATGTATTTTATATTTCTAGAAGTTTTTATAATTTTGTATTTTTACTTTTCCTCTAGATTTTGTATATTCTTTGGCCGAGCATCCTATCAAGGCTTCAACACCATCAAATAATGTTAGTATTATTATGTCCGTTAAATCTGTAATTTTAAGTTTCACCATGTACTTGTAATGTGACATTAGGTTAATTATCGTAAATAATGAAGACATTAAATTAAAGGAACATAAAAAGATCTTTATCAGACACCCAAAATGTGGGATCGGAGAGTTGAACATTTGGCCTCCAGTTGTGCCAGCACCAATAAGCTAGCTGCCACCACAACTGTGCTAGTTAGTGTACCACCACATGTGAGATTGAATGGAACTGAAATATTGTGAATAAATAGGTACCAAGATCCTTTGCTTCTAAATCATAAATCCTTTTTCATAACTTCCAGCAGGGAATAAATTAAAATTATTTTAGTACTTTCTCTCCCTTCCTCCTATATTCACTCTCCTTTGTTCTTAAATCTCTTTTCCTCCCCTCCTGCTCCCATGAAAGCATTTACAAAACCTGTTAATTGAGTGTGATCCTCTATCCGTATTTTTTTTTCTGGACAAGGAAAGGTCATTTGTATTAGAAGGAAAAGACAATAAAGCCTAGCAAAATAGTGACCATGGGTATCTTTACAGATTAACTGACCCAGGGAGAAGGGAAGAGTATGTATACAAAAAATTGATCTCATTATGTTGGTCAATGAATTGATTGGTGAGCTCGAGAATGTCGTGGAGAAGGCACAGGTTGTCCGAATAAAAAGATGGGAGAAGCCCATAACCCAGGTTTAAAGAGTAGCCCAAAATCATAGCTTCTACAAAATGAATCTCAATTTTGTTCAGTTGAAAAAACTTTAGAGCTTCAAACTTATTCTATAAATTTTTCTGTTCCTGTATTGCATCTGGTACATTTATATGCTTGAATTGGATGCTAACTGCTTGATTTTTCTTCTCCACAATACAATATGAGATCTTACATAGTACAGCGAACCCAACAATCACAATAGCAACCACTCCTAGGAAACTTTATTTAAAGCCAAAATAGTTCATCACAAAATGTTCTACTAATTCACCTGTTCCAAGCCTGTCCTTTATATCTCCATATTGAGATGCAAAAATCCATATGTCGAAGCGGCAGGAAAGATCCTGATGGGGATAATGACCACTGCACCAATCACAAGAAAGAAAAAGCATTTAGAATTTAGTTTGGTGATTACACCTTCAAAAACTACTTCTCATGGGGCTGAATCGATCCTGTTCTCTGACAATAAAGTACAAGCTAGTGTACTGAAGTCAAAATACGGGAGAATAATCTGTCTTCCAGCAACATGATGGCAGGCTTCTTTTAGGAGACACTTTCTTATTATTATTATTATTTTTTCTTTTGGGGGGAAAAAGAATAAAAATCAACAAACTTCTAGCTAGTTCACTGATGAGGGATTTGAAAAATCAGGCCTTTAGTTGTAATTACTGGGACAGGTTTGTCTTCAGCCTCTCGAGAAGGCGACAACCAGCAGAAGAATGATTTCTTGTTGTTAAGATCTAAGGGTTGTTTATTGTAAGGGAGTGGGCCACTTAAATTAGGCCCATTTCCCCTCCTTTAGTTATAATAAATAATGTAAGTAATGGGCCTGATTAGCAAGTCCATTACCTATGGCTTTATTTTTATTATGTTTGTAGTGGGCCTAATTATAAAGGCCCATTACTGGTTGGGTCTTAAGTAGACTAGGAGTTGGTCTTGTTGACTAGGGCTTTCCACCTAGTTGGGTTGTAATTAGGAGAGAGTCCTAAGTCCTGGTTTTGTTCTCTTTTGCTTTCTATATGTACAGCAGTAGGATGAGGAGTAAAAAAAAATACTCTCTTTCCTTTACACACCGATTCTCTTCATCTTCTCTTATTTTTCTATTTTGTTACATGGTATCAGAGCAAAAGAGAGCAAAATTAGGACTTAGGACTCTCTCCTAGTTACAATCCAACTAGGTAGAAAGACCTAGTCAACAAAGCCAACTTCTAGTCTACTTAAGACACAATCGATAATGGGTCTTTATAATTAGGCCCACTACAAACATAATAAAAATAAAGCCATAGGTAATGAGCTTGCTAATTAGGTTCATTACTTACATTATTTATTATAACTAAAGGGGGGGAATGAGCCCAAGTTAAGTGGGCCCACTCCCTTACAATAAACAACCCTTATATCTTAACACCCTCCTTAAGCTGGAGCACGGGGGAATATACGAGTTTCAGTTTGAAATGATATAACATTGGAAGTAGCAGCAACAAAGAGAGCTTCAGTTTAAAACAATGTATCAACATAAGCAGCAGTAGTAGTAAAGCTGCATAGTATTAATCACTATGAATCAAGCAACAACCATGCACAAGCTTCACCTTGAACCAATGTATCAACGGAAGCAACAATAATAGCAGTAATAGTAAAGCAGCACATTATAGGTTACTGTGAACCAAGCAGCAATAGACAGTATAGGTTACTGTGAACTAAGCAGCAATAGCAACACAAGCTTCGCCTTCACCTTGAACCAATGTAGCAATAGTATCAGCAGTAGCAGTAGCAACGATAGTGGTGGCTCCAACACCGTCAAAAAGTAGTAGGTTGCATCATGTGCAACAAGTAATAGTCTCTCTTCAATGAGTAGACTTGAATAAAAAAGTTGCATCTTGTGCAACTGAACAAAAAAGGTTGCATCTTGTGCAACTGAACAAAAAAGGTTGCATCTTGTGCAACTGATAATAGTCCCTTGTCAATGAGTAGACCTGAATAAAGGTTACATCATGTGCAACTGAATAACCTAGCCTCTCAACCAAGAACTCAATTTACAGGAGGAATTAGGGAGGAGCTCGCAACCCACATTCCGGTTGAATCCAGATCATAAAACCCCCACTAAGGAAGCAATAATTAAAACATATATTCCTGAAGTTGGAACTTAGAAGTAGCATTAATGGCAGGGCACTATTGGGTGTCAGAGAAATAGCATTATTTGCATATTAGTTACCACTGTTTTCTCTCTTCTTCTTTTGGATTATTTTTTTGGGTAGGTGGGTGGTGGTGTAAAGATGACAGCAAAGTGGGATCTTATGTCTTTCTTTATTTGTATAATGGTCTCGATATCATCTCTAAACACAACATTGCTCGTTAGCTCGGCATTTACCTTGATCTGCTAGATTCTGAATAGACCATGGGAACCAAAAAAATAACAACTTAATTTTTGAAGAAAATCTTCTTCGAATAAGGGAAAGCTATTGAAGGTATTGAGAGGGAACAGAATCACCATCAAAGATAAAGAGGATCTCCGAGTGAATGATACAACATACCAAAATGTGGGACAAAGGCCGCTTGCAGTTAGTCAGAAACAAAATTAACCCAACAACTGTAAGTATAAATACATAAATTTATAGAAAGAAGAAAGTAATGACTCATCCAAACTATTCCAAAGTGGAAAGTAACCAGGACAATGAAAGATGGTATGAAATATATAGACAGATACAAATTGCAGAAAAAAGAAGAAGCAAAGCACGATATCAGCAAGTTCCCAGTTTCAAACGATAAATAATAAAATCACAAACACTCATTGTCTACATGGATATAACAAATAATCCAAACCAATAGATGAACAAAGTCGTGAAGTAAAACCAGCACAACTTGAACTTTTAGGATACGATTGATGGCTACTTACACAGTTCTGATGATTTTTAAAAAAAAAATTAAATTGGTTTTTTGGCAGGCCAGATGGCTTTGAAGCCGAAGATTAAGCTGGCTCGATATATTTCCCTCTGATTTGGTGAGATAATCTGGTTGCAGAGTTCCATTTCACAGTTTTGCTGTTTCTTTCGAGATAGAGTGTGGAGCCCGCTTTATAATCCGTTAGCTTAGCTAGTACTCGAGAGAAAAAGAGTGGGAGAGGGAGAGATTGACCCGTTGGAAAGAACTTGGAGGATCTTGGAAAACCAAGAATCAGTATATGGGTTGGGGACTTTGTGAGGGAGAGGGAGGGTGGAGAGAGATGGGATTTTGGGAGAGAGAGGGAGGGAATGGGGATGGACGGGTTTGGAATGGGATTAGATGGTGGGGAGAGACGTGTTGGGGGTTGGGAATGGGATTAGAGAGTGGGGAGAGACGTGTTGCAAGGAACCCCTGTTCTAACACCGTCTTGCACCTGCACGATCACATCTCACAAGACCCAGATTTTGCTGAATTTTCCTGGCGTCAAAGGGGATAAAAATAGTGCACCAATCAATCAGGAAGGAGACACTGCAACTACATTTCATCAGCTGACCATGACCATATGATCTCACACATTCACCCGGATTGTCAGGACAAAGTATTGTCAAGGGTTTAAATAAAATAAATCAGTTGGTCAGTCTAGGATTAGGGATGGGTTGGGAATAGGATTAGAGAGTGGGGAGATGGGATTAGAGAGGGGAGACACGTGTTGGAGGTGTGATATTCTAAAAGATTTCATTTTTAAGATATATATAGGTAAAAAGCGGGGAGATGGGTAGTAAGAGGGGAGAGGGGGGTATGAAGGGTGCTTTTTTCCAAGGAAAAGTATACCAAAAAAGTGAGTTCATATTTCTATGATAGTAATATGATATAAAATGCAAATATTGAAGTTGATGAAATACATTAAATTTGATGTTATCAGGATAATCTCAAATTGTTGTCTGTTGAACTCGTAATCCTTCCCCGTGGCTGCTGTTGGATGTTTCAGTATGTTTTCTAATTTTTGTTTCTGGCTGGGAGAGAGAGAGAGAGAGAGAGAGAGAGAGAGAGAGAGAGAGAGAGAGGGGGGGGGGGGGGGGGGGGGGGGGGGGGGGGGGGCAACTGAAAAATGCTTAAGATTGTACATACGGCTTGATCTATGTTTGATGTTTATGGCATAATATACAATTTCCTGTCACTGTAAGACTAAATGCCAATTTTCTTTTTTTTTGCTTTTATAGCCTATCAGATTGAATTATTGACTAATATCGATTGTTATTTTTAAATATCATTTTCTTAGTCTAAAACTTAGTAATTCAACACAATTATATATTGTGGAGACAGTAAGCATTTTTTTTTAACATAATAGTAAGTACATTTGCATCTTTGAGACTTGGTTTACTCCAGCTTAAATTCTCTATCTAATCAATTTCTGTGCTGATATTGTGGTATGGCCATCACCTGTTGTAGGAAATGGCAGAAAATGCATCAACCGTGTTCAATGTCCATGTTCCTGAATTTGTGGATGCCATCTGGGTGGCATTGAGGGATCCAACATTGGCTGTCCGGGAGCGGGCTGTAGAAGCATTGCGTGCTTGCCTTCGTGTTATTGAAAAGCGTGAAACACGGTGGCGTGTGCAATGGTACATTATAAACTTAAACATATTTATTACATTAGTTCATCTATTTACTTCTGAAACAACATCTTGAAACTAAGATCAGGGGCCAAACTCAGTACCTGGAATCATACCAATTCCTAATATTTTTTTGGGTGGGTAAATAATTGTATTCAATAAGCGAAAGATTACATGGAGGCTCCCAAGAAGGGAGCAAGAAAGAAGAAAAGAGAGAACAGAAGACAGAAAAAAACTCAGCAGCCCGTAACTGGTGCTAGTGCTACTGATCAAAGTAAGAAACTGAACAGGAATACTAATTCATATTGATTCTTAAGTGTTTTACTCCATCATGATCATATACTTACTGAATCTTTTGCAGTTGCATCCAGGATCTGTATATGTTTAGTTCTTTTTGTTTTCTTTTTGCTGACATATATGTTGATAATAATCCCACATTGGTTAAGTTCGAAACCTTGGGTGCCTTATATACTTGAGAGTCCCTCCACTTACTAGTTCAAACTTTTGAGATGGAAATTTAACATGGTATCAGAGCTCCAGGTTCCCTCATTACGGTCACCTAAAGTGGGACCATATTTGCCACCAATACTGCCACCTAATAGAGGGGCAGAACGTGAGGGGAATGTTAGGAATAGTCCCACATTGCTTAGAGATTGGAACCATGGGTGCCTTATATATGTGTGAGTCTCTCCACTTACTGGTTCAAACTTTTGAGATGGAAATTTAACAATATACATAATATTCTCTCTCTAATATGTGTTAGTCTGTTTCTTCTTCTTTTATTATTTGACTGTTACATTTGAATACAGCTCATCTCTTGCTTGTTGCTGATAACAACCCTCCCCCTCCCCTCCTCCCCCAAAAAAGAAGTTACTGAAGTATTTGAAATTTAAAGCCTGTTGTATGACAAGTGTAGAACGAATTTCAGTTTGATTTCCTAGAAAAATAAGCAGGCAGGGATCAGTAGATCCAAAAAAAAACCTGTGGATAATGAACCAATAATGGAAACTATGGCAGTGGTTATAAGAGGAATAAGCTGCGGAAATAAGCATAAGGATTCCGGAAAACAAATTTAGAAAACAGGTTTTAGGGTTTGAAAGAGAAATCGTGTAATTTAAAAGCACTGCTAAGAAATGGTTAAGGTTCTGGCCGAGTAGACAATAAGGGTCAACTGAATGATGCCCTACTGGCGGAACCGGCCGGGGTATTCAGCATTGGAGGGGAGAGCATCTGAAGGGTTGCTTCACCAAAGGCGATCACATACCGACCCGGGCAATCATTGGTTACAACTTGCAATGCAATGCTACGCTTGTTGGACCCCCACCCTCGTTTCCCGAGAGGGGGCCGAGCTGTGTTTCCCTAGCGGCAGGCCAGTGGCGGCAGATGATGAACTCGGGTGGGCTCACAACTTATGATTGAAAGTTCATTCATAGAGAATTGGAAGAATCTCTTGAGTTTGTTTTTGTTATCTTTCTCAGAGTATTGAGTCGTCTACGACATTCGATCCAGTTTTCTCTCTCAACACTTTGATGCAAGGTTCCCGGTAATCGGCCACATCAGCCTGGTAACCTTCATCACCGTCGGTTCCCGCAACCAACCCTTTCTTCTTTGACTTAGTACGACTCTTTGATAATCGATAGGCGAGGGGACGAGGGAGGGAGGCAAGCTACCTATAGGACCTTAGTTTCCGACGGCAGGAGTAGAGCTTCAACCACAAGGGTTTGAGTGGTCTTTTGGAGGCCTCACCTAATGCAGCATCGATGTTATCGGTTACAGCAGGGGTTGGTCTATGTATGCTATGATATCTAGTCCCATTGGTCGTAATAGAAAGAGGTTCCTGGAGCAAAGTAAGATCTCGGAGCTTTACGCTTGCTTGTGAGTCTGCTGAGCCTGAAATCTCTGGCTTCCAATTAGGTCTGGCAGGTTCAGAAGTGATTTGTGGTTAGAACTTCTAGTTAATAAATAAAGGTTAAATTAATCAGATAGATGGACATGACAACAAGGCTCCTAGAAGCACCAAAGAATACAGAAAGACTTGCACAAAAGCATAAGGAAGAACAATGGTCATCTTAGATAATGTAATGAATTTAGTCCGATCCACAGCCCTCACAAGTCACAACATCATATTCCTAGCTAATTGAAGTCGATGCACAATTACTTCCAATCTACATGGATTATCAACAAATATCTTCTTGGGAAATGATATGTTCTTTCTTTAGAGGTGGGATATTGAGTCTAGGGTTGTGTCTAACATGGATGGTCATCTTCTACGTTCTATGAATAACAAACTACATATAAATATTTTCATGTTATGGACGTGTTATGTTCTTTTGAATGAATAATGAGATTTTAATGGTAAAATCAAAAAAATAAGAATTACAAAAAAAGGGACCATCGGAGCAAGGTAACACTCTCCCCAAAGAAGCAAAACAACCCTAGAAAACAAGGCAGTAAAAGAAGCAAGCCATGCCCTCAAACTGATTAGACTGGAAAAGCTACGATGCATCTGTTGGTGATGTGGAGCAAAAAGTGGCTAATGGATGTATGGTTGCTCCTTTTCCCTTTGATTTACATGTGTGAAGAGGGATTGTTTTTATGGTTGGTAGATGAACTGTTCATAATGTTTTGATGGTTAGATTTTATTTTATTTTTTTGGTAGTAAGGGTTAAGTTTAACTTTGTTGTATCTGGGTCTAGTTTAATAGCAAGTTTGCTTCATGAGATGCTAATCAGGTTGAGATCGGAGCCTTTCATATTGGAGATTATGTCGTACAGTAATTTTCTTTTGAATCTTCTAGCTTTGTGTAACAATTACCAACTCTTTAATCTCCTGGTCAAGGTTTTTCATGCGGTCTGGGTTGCAAAACCTTGGTTTGGGTTTGCTTTCAAGGTTGTCACGGCGACAAGACGACCCAACGCGTTGGAGGGTCGCCTGGAAGCCCAAGGTGCAGTGTCACGGCCAAGGAGTTGGCATGGTCGTGATGCTTGTGGTGGCACGCAAGGGTGTGCATCGTCTCTCGATGATGGCGGGCACTGTGGCATCATGCTATCACTATGATAAAGAGGTAGAACGATTTGGGGATAAACCAAAGAGTCGTGACGATTTGAAGTAGACAATAGGATTTTTTGAGGGGGTTGGTGTCTCCTTTTAGAAAAGGGCAATTGCTTAAAGAGCTACCTTGAGAAAGGGTGGTGCCCCTCACCTTCCTTGGTGTCATTTCCTTGGGCGTGACATCGTGGCTTGCAAAAGTAGGTATTGTGGGGTTGGCTTGGCCGTGCATGCATCGGTAGCAGATATATTCCATGGGCTGGTACTCGTATGTTGTAGTGGGCAATGAATGTTTCCCTGGTAGGTAGGAGCACCTATAGGGACCACGTTTAGTGAAACTGTGAAAGGCGTTAGCATGGCATGCTGCTGAAGAGGCAGAGGCTTAGGTTTTTGTACGCTGCTCGTACCTTGTGTGGGTCAGTGGCTATGTAGGCTTGAGCGAGTGAGCTATCCCGTTGCTCCTGGACTGGTGTGGCTTGGACATGTTTGCATTGGTGCTTAGCTACTAGTACGCATGGTGTGGTAGTGACAGCCTAATGTGAGCGAGTTTGCCGTAGGTCTCGCAATCCTTTGATATGCTTGGTGTGGAGCAAGTTGGCTGCCTTATCATTTGAGTTGGCAACAAAAGGCACCTTGGGTGCAAGCATGATAATTGTCTTGGTTGTGGTCTTGGTCAGGGCGTGGCTTGTCTTGCATTGCGACGGTGTGGCAGTAGTGATGGATTACAATGACGAGGGGAGTCATAGTGTTGGACGAGCGTCTGTGCTGTGAGCCTGTGATGCGGGGAAGCGACTCATGGGTGCCAGGCTAGGCCCTTCAATGGCCTTGGACATTGGACAAGTGTTTCGGTGATGAGGCAATAAAGTGACAGGGTGGGTTAGCCGGGTCATTTTTGACGTGGTGACTGTTTGGAGCTCCATGGCCGAGGGGGCGAAAGTTCAAAGTTCTAATGAAATGGGGTGAGATTACGAAATTTCACTTTTTTATGTAGGCCCATTTCAAAATGAGTGGAAGCTACCGAAATTTCCTGGAAAATGGACTTCCGTGTTTCACATAGGATCTTTCCGAATCATATCGAAACCGAATTATTTTGCCGAATTTTATTCGAATCATGATTAAAAAGCAATATTGAAACAATGTACACTGTACCATGTTGACCCTTTTGCCGAACGAAAGGGCTTTCTTTAGTTATAGAATCAGTAGCGAATGAATGCTTGAGTGCTGTGAAGTGATTCACGTCAGATGTTCTCGGTTTTTGAGCTTAAATAATCTTGTGTTCAGCATCTGGCTCTTTCTTCTCGCTGATTGCTCTCGGATTTGCTAAGATCAAGGCAGCCAACAGGGAGCACTGAGCAATGGGGGGGGGGGATGAGGTAGTTTTTACCATGGGTTGGACCACAGGCGGAAGTCCTTCCACGACAGGAGAAGGGCAGGGCAGCGTCCTCGTTCTCGGACCGGGATTGAATAGATTATCCCGAACCTGCCTCCGCCGCCGTCGCACGAACCATTTATGATGGCCGCGTCTGGGTGGATTGTATTTGAACTCAAGGGTTCCCGCAATTCAAATCCGGGAACTGAGAACAACTTATTAAGGGATTGGAAAAGACGCACCAGTCGTCCCAAACAACTGATTTATCAGCTTCGAAATTCCCGCGCTGCCCCGAAGCAGAGTTACATGAACTATGCAGTAATACATTATAGTGATACTGGCTGTGGATGAGGGGGCTGAGGTGTCAATTCACTCAAGAAATGGAAAATACAATACTAATTCTTCTATGCCAGAAGTAGACTAGCACATTTCTAAATATTGCTCTTTACTTCATTTACTCATTACTACTTGGACTTGGGCTAAGGTTGATTAAACTTTTAGTCCACCTAGACTTGAAACGAAGAATTTTAAAATCTGCCATGACTTGAAATAGAATTTAGGCTTTTAATCTAGGAAAATCAGATTACTCCACTGATCTGGTGGTCATGGGTTCAAATCTTGAAACAGCCTAAGCTGTGTATATTAGCCTCTCCTCAGATTCCACAGTGGCGGGAGCCTCATGCACTGGTACACCCTTTTAATCTTGGAAAATCAGACTTAAAATACAAAAAAATCCCTAAAAATGAAATTTTTGCATATACTTTCTTGTGATATCATTGTGACTTGTTCAAATCATGTCTGGACCTTGTGATATTAGGTTTGTCGGTGGCTAATTTATAGTCTTTCTAACTCTATCAGAACCATTGCATTTGGGTACTTATTGAGGTGGAAAGTGACGGCCCAATGGAAATGTTGGGAGTCTTGGGACCTTTATCTTATGCTCTTTGGAGACTTATCACTTTATGCATGCACGCTTGCTTTCACCTGAACGTTGTACAACATCTTCTGCATCACTCCTTGATATTCTAAGTTCTGGTCATTGTTTTTCCTTATCTCTGTTAAGAAAATTGCAGTACAGTTATTGCTTGATAATGGCTCTAAACTTGTTCTTATATCGGTTGTTGAAGAGTTAATCGTACCTTCTCACAGTATTTATGCTAATTTGGTCTATGTTCTTTATTTATTATTTTCGCCTAGGTATTATCGTATGTTTGAAGCTACGCAAGATGGACTTGGTAGAAATGCTCCTGTTCACAGCATACATGGATCACTACTTGCTGTTGGTGAGCTCTTAAGGTTGGTAGGCGATGGTCATGATTTGCTTTTGACCTGTTCTTAATGTTGGCTGTTCTGGTTTTTTCTTAGCTGTTGAAGCATTCACATTCTCTTGTCTTTCTAACTTCTTCGCTAAGGTTTGCTGTAGAAGGTTAGAATAGTTACTTCATTATGCTTTTGGATAAATGTATTCTTATCAGAATCCACTCGATGGGGGTTGGCCTCAAATTATAGAATGACAGACCGTAATAAAATAGGAAAGAAAGCAGGGAAGGAGCTTTATTCTACAGGTGGGCTCACCATGCGTTCATTGGCCCTTCATGCTTGTCAGTCTCCAGAAAATCTATTGTGTTTGCGTGGCTGGCGTAGCCCACAAGCATAATTTTTGTTCATTATTTTGTTCCAGATGTAATTCAAGTGCAGCATATTCATGTTCACGAGTTGACTTAGTTACTCCTGTTTGGGTTTTGAGTTATCCTAACTCTTAAAATAGGGACCTTGCATCTAGGTGTATTTTTTAGTTGTATGTTTTAAAAACAGAGAGTGCCTCGGAAGAACTTCAATCTTCGGTATGTAAGGCCTTGTAGTAGTCTTTTCTCTTACAACTGATGGATAAAGTTGCTTGAGCCATGTTTTTGGTGCATAAGCTGGATCCGCCTTCTTGTTGAACAGTTTAAGAGTTGATGCTTTTAAGGTCTTTAGGGGCCTGATTCTAGGATCCTCATCTTTACTTCTGCCTATATTTTATTTTGTAGTATTTTGTGGACTATGCCTTATCATCCTAGCATACTTATCTCACTTGACACGTGACAGGCCTAAGGACCTTCATTTTATCTCTGTAAATCAACTCTATTTACCCATACACTACCTTGACAATTCCATGTGCCATCAAGCTTTGCTTATTATCACTGCATCTGCTTGTGAAAATGTTTATATCACATTTAGAGGTGCCCCTCTGAACTATTTTTATAGAGATTGGGAGAATCTGGTTGCATCCATTATTCCAAAGGAGAGAAGTGTGATCCAAGGGTTGAGATTTTGAGATGATAGGTCATTTCAACCTATGTGGAAATAAAAAAAATCTCCTCAAAATGGTTGAAATCTGGTAAATTTTTGGGAATTGATGGGAAATAGGGAAATACTTAGTATGTATGGTCAAACTTTAGGGTATGCTTATGTAAGCATGAATACATATGTTATGAATAGATGATTGAGGACGGGCTTTGGTGCAATGGTAAGGTTGCTCCATTATGACCTGGTGGTCATGGGTTCGAATCTGCTAACAACCTGCGAAGTAGTGGTAAGACTGCATACATTAACCCCTCCCTAGACCTCAACTGAATGATTAGATGTTAACCCCCCCAACTCAAAAAAAGAAAAAAGAAAAAAAAAGAAAAAAAAAGTGATAGCTTGGGTTTGCTCCCTATTTTGGTAGTGTATAATGTTGGTATTCCTATGCAAGATATTGTGCACGTGTTTAAAATATTGACATCAAGTAAGTTATTCACACTGATGTATATGTATTTTCAAGAGCAAGCAACGCATGATGACATCTAAGTATACGAGCCTAACAATGCCAATTCAACGTAAGTGTTTTTCTTGGGATGAATGGGTGGGTATCAATAAATTGGGTTTTAAGATTGAAGCAAAGTGCAAAACTTCAACAAACTTTAATAATATTGTGTAAGTCTCATGTAAGCATTCAAACATTGCTCAAATCTAGCCTGTGATGATAAGTTATAGGAACTTCCCTTTTTTTCTTGAAGTTTCAAGACAAATGTATGCAAAGGATCCTTGAATCTCCTTCCAGTCTTGTATTGGGAGTATAGATGAGTTTGGTGACAGCTTTGAATCTCCCATGATTTGTAAGTTCTTGAACAAATTTGAAGCATTTTCAAATCATTTTTCCATTTAATAATTTTGACTTATTTCCTCAAATTTGACCATTTTGATTCATCTACCAGACCATTTTGACTAGAAATTTTGTATTTTATGATTAATGGTTGTAAAATTTCGGTATTTTGACATTTGATAATTTTGTTTTGCTTATTTTGAAGAAATATTGTATTCTTTGTTTTCCCATTTGATTTTGTTTCGAGGTCCAGGAAACCAAAATATTTTGCAATTTTTGACACATTTTGATCGAAATTTTGAACATTGGGGTGTGAAGCTAAGTTTGATTGTTGCTTAATGAGGAACTTGGGCCCCTGAGGTGTGTGAAGGGTGAGAGTATGGGCTGTGAGGTCCATGGTGTCTATTTGGGGACAATTGGTGTGATTCCTCAAGGGCAAAACTCTCCTCCATCGTAAAGAGGTACTTTTATCACTTGTAAGGATGTGAACTTGTCATAGAAGGGCAATACACATATTGGGAATCCAGATGGGTTATACTGGAGATGTAACTCATACTTAATATTTTATAAGGTTAGTGTCATTAAGTGAATGACACTTAAGGTTCTTATATTGCATCTTGGTGGTCACGGGTTCGAAACAGGGAAACAGCCTCTCTGCATTGCGGGGGCAAGGTTGTGAACATTCTACCCCTCTCCAGACCCTGCAAATTTGCAATAGCAGGAGATTCGTGCACTGGGACGCCTTTTCAGTGTCACTAAGTGAATGGCAGAATCCAGAATGCATCATATGATCCTTTCTGTGTTATTTTTTTATATTAAATAATTTTAGCTCTCTACAGTTGGAGGATATGTAATCTGTGGTATATTTTTTGATTGGTTTTTTTTCCTTAAACCTTACAGGAACACGGGCGAATTTATGATGTCGAGATATAGAGAAGTGGCAGAGATTGTTCTTAGATACCTAGAGCACAAGGATCGACTTGTTCGCCTGAGCATAACTTCTCTGCTTCCCCGCATTGCTCATTTTCTGCGTGATCGTTTTGTTACAAACTACTTAACGGTTTGTATGCTACTTTTTGCATGATATTATTATGCTTCTACTGCTAAATTGAAGAAGGCAGTTTTGGTTTGAGTGCTATATTAATGTTTGGTCATACTGATGTCATGCTTACTGTATTTGTGATTTCTTCTGTAGATTTGCATGGATCACATTCTTGCAGTTCTTCGAATACATGCTGAACGTGCTAGTGGGTTCATTGCTCTAGGAGAAATGGCTGGTGCTTTGGATGGGGAACTTATCCACTATTTACCAACAATTACTGCTCATTTGCGTGACGCAGTATGTTTTATATGCTTATTGTTGAATTTGGTCTCTAACTTTAGTTGTAGTTATTCTATCTTTTTTGTCATGGAAATATATCTTATTTGGTTCTCTATATTCGTTCTGTTTATAATGTTTCTATGGTTGATTTGTAGATTGCACCTCGTAGAGGTAGACCGTCTCTCGAGGCTTTGGCTTGTGTTGGAAGCTTTGCGAAAGCCATGGGGCCCGCCATGGAGCCTCACGTTCGCGGCCTTTTGGATGCTATGTTTTCTGCTGGTCTTTCTCGTACACTTGTAGAAGCCCTCGAGCTAATCACCATCAGGTATACTAATTTATTTCTGCTGTTTGGATTATTAGGTCCTTTTAAGGAAGTCTGATTTTCTTTTCTTACTGAACCTTTCAGTATTCCATCTTTGCTGCCTACCATACAAGATCGCTTGCTTGACTGCATTTCATTAGCCCTGTCAAGGGCCCATTATACTCAGCCTAGGCCAGGTGTTGCAGCAGTTCGTGGTAGTATGATCAATAACCCTCCACAAGTTTCAGACCTTAGTGGTTCTGCTCTTGTGCAACTTGCGTTGCAAACTCTTGCTCGTTTCACTTTCAAGGTTAGTTTGTGGTTTTGTCTGAGCTGTACAACTATTTGCTTCATTTCACCGTGGAATTAAATTTTGGTGTAGGGCCATGAACTTCTTGAGTTTGCAAAGGAAGCTGTTGTTGTATATTTGGAAGATGAGGATGGTGCGACTCGAAGAGATGCTGCCCTCTGTTGTTGCAGATTAGTTGCAAATTCCTTTTCTGGAATAGCGTCTGCACAGTTTAGTTCTAGTAGGTCCAATCGAACTGGTGGAGGAAAGCGAAGGCGTCTTATTGAGGAGGTTTATTTCAAAACTATGTGTGTGTGTCTGTGTGTGGGAAATTATTCATCATATTTGTTTTATTTGTTTTTATGTTGGTGTATGAGTAGTGGGTGGGGTGTGGGTGTGGGTGTGGGTATGTGCAGTTTCGGACCAAATGCACACAGTTTATTTATTTTTGTCATGTTTACTGTGCTTTGCTGTTTGTGTTATTCGTGGCTTCATGCTACTAGGTTCTTGATAAAGGCTCTAGGTACTGCACAATCGAAGTGTTGTTGAAGTTATGTGGGTGGGTTTTTTTTTTTTTTTTGGGGGGCGGCTGTAAAATCCTCGACAGCGACAGACAAGCTGCCAAGATAAAAATTGTTGTTAATAGGGTGTCTGTGTGGCATTGGTGCAATGCTATGGCGTAGCAAGTAGTTAGACCTTAGCCTTACAATATGATCTTTCTACAACCAGTCACAGCAATAAGAAATCATTAAACGGCAACCGCCTTAGCTTTACAATAGGATCTTTTTTACAACCAACCCCAGCAGTATGAAATCAATAAACAGCAACCGGAATCAATGGAAGTCTTCTAACAGTAAAGTATCTTGTTCCCGAAAATAGAAAACCAACAGAGCCAGCAATCAGCTCTTCAGATGGGGCTAGAAATCTGTCCTTAGATAGGGTTTCGATAGATAATTATCTTTTCAAAATATGATAGAACTCTTGAAATTAGAAACCATGAACAGAATTAGATTCTTAGCTTGATCTGAGTAATCTGACCGTTGGATGAGCTTCTAAGTTCTAACTTCAGTCAAAGGCAGCAATAGCACCATAAGGATCAACTCCAAAGTTTGGTCTAAGTCTGAGAAAGTAATCTCAGGTTATGGAACAAACTCATATTCAGCAGAAGAGCCTCTGAACGGTAGCCATGAAGAGTGTTTCCGCGAGTAGCAAGAAGTAGAAGGGAAGGAGTAGCAGAAATCAATGGAGGTAGGCTGGCTAAGTCTCAGCCAGCAGAACAGCCTAGCTTGATTTTACAAGCAAGCTTTTCTCTTTCTATAACATGTCCTCCTTTGTCTTCTTTGCTTCATCATATGAATAGCCATAGGATTTGGTTACAAAATTTAGAAGGCAAGACTGGTCTACCTTGGTGACCAAGTCTTCTCTCTTTGGAAACTTTACAAGAGAGGAGATCTTAATATTCTTCTATCCTAAGCTAAATGAATCTTTCTAAAACTGAAATTAGAAACTAAACATAGAAACTAACATCACTTTCTAACACTGAAAATAGAAACAATGAAGATAGAAAGTAAATAACTTGGGCAACACTCCAAGGAATCTTCTAGAAGAATAAAAGAGCTGGGACAAGATTCCCTCTAGCTGTGGTGACTTGATGGGGCCCACTTGCAGCCTATGGGCTGGCTGGGCTAGCCATGGGAGGCTTGGGCCTGGTCTAGCCCTTAGACCTCCTGCGATATACTTGGACTGCATCAGCTCCCCCTCAGCTTAGAAATATTCGTCTCCGACGAATGGAAGGAGGACATATAGCTCTCATAAAGGTTAGCATCAAGGCGGTTGAAATCGTCTTTGTGGATCCAAGTACAATCATGGCGTGGCTGTCCCTTCCACTTGACAAGGAAGGATTTGGTAGCCACCTCCGTTCCGAGTGATGGTGTATTTATCGTCTAGTACGTCTTCAATCTCATTAGTTGATGGGTTCACAAATATCACCTTCATTGGAGTGGTTTCCTGTATAGAGGGTCAATTTGCCATGTGAAAGATGTTGTTAATGGCCATGTCCAATGGCAACTCTAACAGCAACTCTAACATGTAGGTATTTGTACCTATCCGCTTCAACACCTTATATGGACCCATTTTCTAGGTGGAGCTTTGTGGTAGCACCGAAAGTGAAGAGCTCCGGGATGATCCGAACCATCAACTTATCTCCCGGTTGGAAGTCAACAAAACGGCGGTGATGATCTGCATTGGCTTGTAAGCTTCATTGCTAAGGGCAATAGGTTGGCGAAAATCCGCATGCACTTCAGCAATATGTCGAATGAAGTCGTCTGCCTCAATGCTAACACGTACATGGGAGGGGAGAGGGACCAAATCAATAGGCCGCTTGGGTTGAATGCCAAGGACAATCTCAAATGGAGTGCTGCTGGTAGTTTAACTTACGGAACTATTATGGGCAAACTCCGCAATATCAAGAATAGAACCCCAAGTCTTCCCATAGTCACGAACAACTCAATGAAGAAGAAAGCCCGAACTCCAATTCACCACTTCAGTTTGGTCTCCAATTGTGGGTGAAAGGCCTTTGAATATTGCAACTTAGTGTTTGTCTTTTGCCATTAAGTCTTCCAAAAGTAACTCATAAATTTGACATCCTTGTCGGAGACAAATTGTTTCTGGGAGTCCTTGTAGATGTCCCACTTAAAGAATAACAAAGCAACATGTCTAGCATCGAATGTCTTCCGGCATGGTTGAAAGTGAGCCATCTTGGAGAATCTGTCCACCACCACAAAGATAGAATCAAACTTCTCAGGAGTGGTTGGCAAGCCAAGAAAAAAAATCCAGATCTGGATGTGTAGCCAAGCTGTATAAGGAATGGACAGCGGTGAATACAAGCTGGTGTTCTGTTTTGTACCTTTGGACAATTGGCATATACGAGTATACGACACCGTTGAACCATGTTAGTGTAATGATATAAAATACGCTATTGCTGATTGACTGCTAAGTCAAAGCAGTTGATCATGTGGACTGATGGACTTTTTGTTAATTTATTAGTTTCCTTTACCAATTAGGCTTGGTAGTTTCCTTTTCCTATTTTGAGTTTACTTTGTCTTTAGTTTATGACTTGGACTCTGACTTGTAGAGTCTTAGATCCTATCATTTAATGGTTGTATTCTATTTTTTATAAATATAAACTACAAGGAGGAGAGCAACACCAACTAATTCGAGTATTCTCTCTCTCTCACACACTCTCTTTCTTCCTTTATTTCTTCTCTTATTTTTTATTTTGTTACATGGTATCTGTTACAAATTTGAGTAAACAAGAAAAGAAATAAAGGAAAGAGAGAGAGTTACAATAGAAAGCAAAAGCGAGCAAAAACCAGGACATAGGACTCTCTCCTAGTTACAATCCAACTAGGTAGAAAGACTTAGTCAACAAGACCAATCCCTAGTTAAGTTAAGACTTAAGACCATGGTTCTACATTTCGGTCCGAAATGGTTTGAAATTTCACTAGTCTGAAACGAAATCAGGTATCGAAATGGAAAAGTACCGAATTTCAGTTTCGGTCCAAATTTTGGTATAGATATCCCTAATTTCGGTTTCAGTTCAAATGTAGGATATTTTTTAGTAAAAATAATTCAATGGATATGTGAAGAAGGTTAAAAAAGTATCACTGGAAAAAATTGGGCTTAAAGAACCTTTTTTTTCCCACCGAAATTACATTTCAAACAAAAAAAAGAAACCAGATTTCGGCCATTTCAGCCGAGATTTTGGTTTTTGGCCTGGCCGAAACCAGACACGAAACCGAAATTCGAAACCTTAGTTAAGACAACTGGTAATGGGCCTTTATAATTAGACCCACTATAAATATAATAAAAACAATGCCATTGCCCATAGGTAATGGGCTTAGTAATTAAGCCCATTAGTTACATTATATATTATAACTAAAAAGGGTGGAATTGGCTCAAGTTAAGTGGGCCCACTCCCTTGCAATAAACAATCCTTATATCTTCATACCCCCTCTCAAGCTGGAGCATGAGAGAATGTTAGAGCTTCAGCTTGAAACGATGCAACAACGGAAGCAACAGAAACAGAGAGAGCTTCTGCTTGAAACAATATATCAACAGAAGTAGTAGCAACAACAGTAGTAGTAAAGCATCACAATTTAGGTTTCTGTGGACCAAGCAGTAACAGTAGCACAATATCTGTCATTGTGAACCAAATAGCAATAGCAAAACAAGCTTCACCTTGAACCAATGTATGAAAGGAAGCAGTAACAACAGTGAGAGCTTCAGCTTGAAACAATGTAGCAACTGAAGCAGTAGCAGCATAGTATAAGTCACTATGAACCAAGCAGCAACAACAGCACAAGCTTCACCTTGAATCAATGTATCAACGAAAATAGCAGTAGCAACAATATAGTTAAGCAGCATTGTATAAGTTATCGTGAACCAAGCAGCAACAACAACATTGTATAGGTCACTGTGAACCAGGCAACAACAGCAGCACAGTTATGTCACTGTGAACCAGGCAGTAACAGCAGCAAGTAGTAGGAGCAACAATAGTGGTGGCTAGAAACCTAACGGAGAACTTTAAACAACTCTCAAAAGGGCAACCTAGGTGATTGCTCTAATACCATGTAATAAAATAGAAAAAATAAGAGAAGAAATAAAGGAGATAGAGAGTGTGTGTTTACTCTTCTTCCTACTTCTGTATATATAGAAAGCAAAAGAGGGCAAAACCAGGACTTAGGACTCTCTCTTAGTTACAGTCCAACTAGTTAGAAAGACCTAGTCAACAAGATCAACTCCTTGTCTACTTAAGACACAACCACTAGTGGGCCTTTATAATTAGGCCTTCTACAAACATAATAAAATAAAGCCATAATCCATAGGTAATCAGGCCCATTACTTATATTATTTATTATAACTAAAAAGGGAGGAATGAGCCTAAGTTGAGTGGGCCCACTCTCTTACAATAAACAACCCTTATATCTTAACAATATCAGAGCAGGTGCTGTTTTGAGAGTCGTTTAAAGTTCTTCGTGGTGTGTAACCACCATTGCTGCCTCTGTTCTCTCTATGGCTAATTTTCAGATCTAATCAGATCTTATTTTTGTATATACTACCTGTTGCTATTATCGAGCTCTGTTTTCTTGAAGATCAGATCTCGATCTTTTTCAAATTCTGATATCTACTACTATCAAGCGCTGCCCTCCATCAAGATCTGCTTCTAACTATTGCTGATCAGATCTTTTTCAAGATCTGGTTTCTTGTGAGTGCTACTATTATTTTTTGCTGATCAAGAGCTTCTTCAAGATCCTTCTTTTTATTGTGACCACTACTATTTTTGCTGATCAGAAGTTCTGCTACCTTTTATGCCTCTGATCTATTGCTACTTATTGTTACTTCATCAGATTCTGATCTGATCTACTGCGATATACTGCTGCTGCCGAGCTCTTGCGATATGGTGTTGCTGTTCAGATCTATTTAATCCATATCTGTTATGACTAAGGCTGTTTTCAGTGACCAGATTTCTAGATCTGTTCATTGCCTTATTGCTGTAATTACTGCTGCCCCTAAGATCAGATCTGTTACAAAGGAGCTGTTCTTTACCGTGGGTACTGCTGCCTTTTGTGATCAGTTTCCAGATCTGATCATTGTGTGTCTACTACTATACTACCATTGAGATCTAGTCTCAAAACTACTTTGATCTGATTTGTTACTATAGATCTGGTTCCTGATCTCTTCCTTATACGTTGCTAATTAACTACTGCTGTCAACACTGATCTGCTCTTTGCCATCGATCAGATCTGTTTTAATCTGATCTGATCTACTGCTACTACCCCCCTGCTTTTGAATCAAGGAATTCTACCTCAATTAGAATTTCTTGATATCTGTCATATTCTAGTTGGATCATCCCTAAATCTTGATGACTTATCTTAGTTATATTTAACTACTTGCATGCCATGTTTTGTCCACATTTGCTGACTGAATCTTTGACTTCTTAATTAATGTCTAAAATCCACTTGCATCATTACCTAGTCATAGTCCCACTAGGACTTCACCATATTTTTTAATCCGACTGTTGGATGTTTTTGATATTTGGATTTCTTGTTCCTATTGATATTCTAATCTATAACCAATAGTTTAATGTCTCCCATCGTAATTTGTCCACGTGAAATGTTTCATTGTGTGTGTGTGTGTATATATATATATATATATCTGCTCAAGTTTGTGTGTTCTCATTGAAGAGAGCTTAGCCTACTACTGCTTTACTCATGATGGAGCTAATTTCCTAGCTCGTGATGAAGTCGACTACTTGCAGGCTACTACAGTTGTACGTGATGCAACCTCAACTACCTGCACGTGATCTAGCCTCTACTACCTGCATGTGATGCAGCTTTTACTACCTGCACTTGATGCAAGTACTATTACTTGCACGTATCTGCACTTGATGCTACCTCAACTAACTACACTTGATGCAATCTCTATTACCTGCACGTGATACATCCTTTATTGCCTACACATGATGCATCTTCCACTACCTACACCTGATGTAACCACTACTACCTACACCTAATTCAATCTCTACTACCTCCACGTGATGCAACTTCTATTACCTGCAAGTGATGCAACCTCTACTACTTTTTTGGTCGTGTTGGAGCCACCACTATTGTTGCTGCTGCTACTACTTGGTTTACAATGACCTATAATCTGCTGTTGTTGTTGCTAGGTGTCCGCTCTACTGCTGTGACTACTACTACGTGGTTCATAATGACCTATATTGTGTTACTGCTAATATTGTTGCTGTTGCTGTTGCTTCCGTTTTCAAGCTGAAGCTTTCACGTTCTCCCATACTGTAGCTTGGGGGGGTGTTAGTGTAATGATATAAAATACGTTATTGCTGACTGATTACTTTGACTAGGTCAAAGCAGGTCAAAGCAGGAGGTAAGTCAAAGTAGTTAATCATGTGGACTGATGGACTCCTAGTTAGTTTCTTATTTTCCTTTTCATATTTTGAGTTTACTCTGTCTTTAGTTTGTGATTAGGACTCTGACTTATAGAGTCCTAGATCCTATCTAATAGTTGTTTTCTATATTCTATAAATATAAACTACAATGAGGAGAGCAAAACCAACTAATTTGATTCTACTCTCTCTCTCTCTTCTTTTATTTCTTCGCTTATTTTCTTTTTTGTTGCATACCACATTCTACACATCATGTGTTAGGTGTGGCCAACTGTAAAATTCCGCAATTTGTGCCATAGTCTTATCTCTTCCAAAGTGTCCGCCTTAACCACCTTCATGTAACTCTCGTATGAGATTCTATTATTGGAAAGTGTTTGGAATACCCAAATATGTACCCCAAAATAGGAAGCCATCATGTATAGAGTACTTAGAATTGGTGCCCCCTTGCGGTAATTTTTTAAACATGGGAGCAAAATCTATGTCAGAAATATACTTTCCTCATTGATATGATCTAAGCCGGTACCTTGCGCTGAAAATGTGCTGAGTGTGAGTACTTTGCATTTCAATGCATCCGCTAATTGATTCTCCTTGCTCGTCTTGAACTTCAATGCAAATATGAACTCTTGTAAGTAGCCTACCCACTTGGAGTGCCGGTGACTGATGGTCCGTTGTGAGTGCAAGTGTTTTAGGGCCTCATGGTCAGAGTATAGAACAAGCTCTTTCCCAATAAGGTAGTGTCGCCAATGATTTAGATCCCGCACCACAACATAAAATTCAAGTTCATAGGTAGAGTACTTCTTTTTTGACTCATTGAGTTTGTCACTATTGAAAACTATGGGGTGTCCTTGCATAAGCACACCTTTTATACCAACATGAAATGTATCTGTAACATACGATCAAAATCTGGAAGTTGTGGAACTGGGGCCTCAGTCATCATCTTTTTAATAAGGTTGAAGGCTCTAGTTGCGGCATGGGGGTCCATAGAAAGAAACCTTTTTCATGCAGTCGGTTATGGGTGCCATGATGGAGCTAAACCCTTAAATGAACCTCTGGTAGAAGGATGCAAGGCCATGGAAACTACTTACCTCTGTGAGGGTCTTTGGAAGTGGTCAATTTGTGATGCTTTCAATCTTTTCAAGTTCAGCCTCTACCCCTTTGGATGACACAATAAAGCCAAGAAAGACAACTTTGAGAAGCATAAAAGAGCACTTATTGAGGTTGATGTTGTAACAAAATAGAAAAATAAGTGAAGACGGAAAGAATTGATGTGTTTCCTCTCATCTTAGCATTTGCTATTTATAGACAAAATAAAAGGGGTAAAGTGATAGGTCTGGGACTATAAGGAATCCTAATTACAAAGTAAATATGGGTTCCGCATGTCAACATGAGAAGGACTCATGACTTAAAGGATAAAGTAAAACAATCCTATTCTAATAAAGAGAAGTGGTCCTATTCTAATTAAGGAGAAAGAACTTCACAAGAGAGGGTGAAGTTCCAACTTTCAATTAAGTTAGGAGAGTAAAAGAGGAGAAGAGATAAGAAACTAATTATTTGCTGCCATCTGTCCAATGAGTTAATATCTGTTGGTTGGATCAAATCAAATCAGTAACCGCTTATCTTCTGATGCATCTGGCTATGAATGACCCATATTCTTCTATTTCTGCCGTTGGTTAACACCACTTCTTAAGCTGGAACATGTTTTAGCTTGGAATAATATGAATAATATGAACCGCAACACTGGTCTTTAGGTGTTAACACCAACTCACGAACACTAAACAGCATAGTTGTGAAGGCGTCACCTAGGAGACCAGGAGGCTTGGTGGTGCCTTAGAAAAATGCTGCCTTGGTCTCCTAGGCGGGCGCCTTGGTCGCCTTGGGCGTTTTGTCAAGCCTCCAGTTCTTTGGTTCGCCTTGGTGCCTTGACAACTATGCCAAGCAGCATAGGTTTTTCCCAAGTAAAGCAGGTAGTAGTAGTAGCAGTAGCAGTAGAAACCCTCAACGGAGAGAGCTCTCGGTACCTCTTTACGCTTGTATAAAACTCATAGGAATGCTTACAAATACCATTACCCGTTTACATAATCTTTCGACTTGCGCCAAAGTTGAAAGTATTCAGATTCCAGAATCTGGTATCACTACTAAACATGCCAATACTGGCCTTTTGATCTTCCTTGCTACCCTATGCATAGGTCCTCCTTCCTCCTTTCCCTCAAATATTCTTGAATTTTGCTTTTTCCGGTTACTACATCTAGATCATTATCTTTTGTTAGGGGGTTTATCATTGTGGAGGGATTGATTGACAGCCAATTGACTCTTCCAGGGTTGTTAATTTCCTAGGGATGAAGACAATTTCCAGGATTCTTTCCACATTTCCATTGCACTTCTACGTTAGCCTATGTGGTTTTGAATGGATTGTTCAACAGAAGCTGAAGAGGAACCTTTCTGATTTGCATGCTCTTCGGTTGAATCGGAAAAATGAAATTCTTTGGAACTGGAAGTTGATTCCTTTCATATTACATTGGGGTGTTCAGAAGAATCAGACCAGAAGGTTCTTTAAAGAAAAAAGAAATTAGTTCACCTAGCATATGTGCATTACTAAAATACTTGTGGCTATTACCCTTGCATTTTCTCTGGTTGGTAATCTCTGTTGGTAATTTAACCGTTTTTTTTTTGATCCACTTATCTACAGTTACAGTAGAATTACAAAGTAATGAATTCATTTCTGTTGCTGAGCATGGAAAAGGACAAAAAAAATGAGGGAACGTTAGCGATCTGTTTCAGAAAATTAATGGAGAGAACTAAGAAGGAAAGTTGGAAGATCATGGGTGTAGAAGAAAAAGAAGAAATTAGGAGTTCATTGTTAAAATAAAAATTACAGTATGACTTCCAGAAACTCAACTCAACTCAATCCGAGGACTAGGGTGTAGGGACTGGACTAAATTACCTCTCCTGCACACCTGGCCCTGGTAGAACATCCCAAGTAAACTGCCAATTGTGGTCTTTGTGCCGGCCTTGGCTCTAGGTTTTAAAAATGGCTGATTTGTGTGAAGCTGTCCGATGGGTATTTAATCAGAATTTTGTTTTTAGGAGTAAAAATTGCTGTGGCAGCAGCCCCTTGTATGTTATTTTTCCATGCCTTACATGATGGCTTTTAAAAACACAGTTGGTGACGATCACATTGTTTGGTACTGATTCTTTGAGAGGATCAAACAGTTGGGAGGCAAACTTTCTAGTCAAATTTTCTCATATAAAGTAATGGAGGATACCAGGATTTAGTACTGGTTCGGATTGGCATTAATTTTTGGGTTTATTTATTGTAATGGGCTGGAATATAAAGCTAATATTGGGGGTTTAAAGTGGTGCATGAAATTAATATTTTATTAGCAGGTTTCATGTCTAGAGTCCAAGTTTAGGAAATTATCTTTGATTTTCAAGAGTCCTATTGTTAGCTAGGCTAGTAAGAGTTTTATTAATTTTTATTGTTTGTTTAGAGTAAGAGAGTAATAAGTAGTCCTCATGAGAATCAATTTAGAAAATTTTAAAGTTTATAAATATGTAACCACATCCTTCTACGGTTTGGATGATGTATGGTGCAGAATGTTGGGTAGTTAAGAAGCAACATAGAGGTAAACTTAGTGTAGCTGAGATGAGGATGTTAAGATGGATGTGTGGCAAAATTAGAAAGGATAAGGTAAGGAATGGTCGTATTAGAACTGATTTGGGAGTAGCGCCGATACATGATAAACTACGAGAAAGTTGTTTGAGATGGTATGACCATGTTCAACGAAGGCCGTTAGATGCCCCCGTACAGAGGAGTGATTTGATTCAGATTGAAGGATCTAAAAGAGCTAGGGGCAGACCTAAGATGACTCTAGGGGAGGTAGTGAAGAAAGACATGTATAGCTTAGGCATTGCTTTAAGTATGACATCGAACAAAGTTGATTGGCGGACAAGAATCCATGTAGCCGACCCCATTTAGTTGGGATAAGGTTTTGTTGTTGTTGTTGTTTGTTGTATCCTTCTACGATTTGGAGTTGGATGTAATGAATTGATTTGGTTGTTGCCATTTATGGCTGAAGAGTTTTCTCTTTTCTCCCCATGCTAGCTTTTTCCTTCATTTTCTCTATTCTCTTGGTTTGGCCAGGGATTTTCCCTCTCCCTCTTATTCTTCTCTCTCCTTCTGCACTCCTTTGGTTCCTCGTCTCTCTTTTCTTATCTTATCTCTCTCTCTTCTATGGTATTTTCTTTCTCCTTTTTATTTTTACCTTCTCTACTCTCTCTTTTATTGATTTTTTAATTTCATATTCTAATTTTTTGATGAGATTTATTTCTTCCCTTTTGGTTTTCTCCCCACTCCACTTCTTATCAATGCTTCCTATTTCCCCCCTCTCACGTAATTACCTCTCTTCCTCCCATCGATTGCAACATGAATCTTTAGTTGCTTTCCTATTTTATATCCTCCATAACACCCATTGATCCTTTTTTCTATATTTTGGGATATTTTATTTTGTATTTTATTCTGAATATTAGTTTCTGAAATTGGGTAGTTATTTCATTAAAATCTACCCATTAGATCTAGATTCAGAGTTAGCTCATCTCTAGCCCTTAAATTGGGATCTCTTGCATTCCATTAGTGGGCCCATTATCTGCAGGCCAATCAGATCTGCAGGCCAATCAGATCTGATCCATCTGCATCAAGAACTATGCAATTGATGGATTTTGCTAGGGAACAATTGGCCTTTGGAATCTTCACATATGTGGTGAGCAAAATCCCAATGTAGAGGACTGTACCGATTTCAACTGTGATAAGTTCAAGGAAACTGAGACAGGATATCGTGTGTTTGCAGCTAACTCTCTTAAAAATCTTTATGCTGCTAGCTAATCCGAGATTCCAGTCAAGGGCTCAAGACCTCAGAGATCAGATTGGCTGTTCCACAGGCCCAAATCTGTACTATTTCCCTGTAAACTGTGATTGAAAAAAGCTTATGCTTGAAGACTTTGCAACCTCTTGATGTGAGCCATCAATGCGACAAACACGATACATATATCTGCTGGGAGTGTTGTTTTCTGCTTCAATGGTTGCAATTTTTTTTAGACATTTGTCTGCCTTTTATGGATATTTTGACAGAATTCTGTGGTACAATGTGTTTGTTTTAAACTGAACTTATTTGGAGTAGTTGTGGCTTATTAATATGTAATGGTTAATATTGGTGTTCATGCAGATTGTGGAAAAGCTTCTCATTGCAGCTGTTGCAGATGCAGATGTTAGTGTTCGGCAGTCAGTTTTTTCGTCTCTCCATGGAAATGGAGGTTTTGATGAGTTTTTAGCACAGGCTGATAGTCTGAGTGCTGTCTTTGTTGCACTGAATGATGAGGTACGTATGACAAGCTGTCATTACTTGGAATTATGAGAATCATTGTCACATGCTGCTGGAGAGTAATGTGTGAGGAACAAGTTGCATCTTTAAATTTAATTCATTACTCTTTGCTCCATAGGAGAATATGTTGTATCAGGCATCAGCATCTTCCCTTGTCTATGCTTGACATAGAGGGTGTGAATGTGATCAGTGTAATTCATTTCACAACAAGCATAAAACCTAAGATACTCTGTAACCTTTCAGGCCATGCTTTTGAACATCGCTGTAGACCAGGAAGAGAGTTCCTTCCTTCAACTTGCTTTAGAGCAGGAAGTGCTTCCTTCAACTCACAAACTTCCTCATTTTCTGAAGGAAAGAAGAACAATGGTGCCACACCATAATAGGCTGAATGCTGTTTACCTGCCCTAGGTACTTTTGTCTGTATAGTGCCTTGGCAATCACTTCAAAAAAATTGTAAAAATTAACATGTTTTAACTGGCTTTCTCCACAATTTAGCTGTCAGGATTTCAGCTTAAACATCTGTGATCGTGCTCTGGACATTGCTTCACATGAGTGACTGATTGTGTTTGTTAAAATTGTGTTGAGTTCTATAGCAGATGTCACGCTTTGTCTATCCTGTGTATATCCCTTTGAATCCCCCCCCCAAAAAAAAAAAAAAAAAAAGGAAGAAGTAAAAAGGAAAAAGTGCTAATTACAATTCTAAAGTCAAAAGACCCAATACATCAGAATATGGAGGATTTAAACCAGAAAGCTTCTCAATGTAGTCTGGGAGGATCTGTTGAGAGATTCATTTTGTAGACTTCTCACCATTTTAGATTTTGCTACTAAGGCAGTGAATGGTATTGGTGTTGGTGTTGTGTATTAGGGGAGGCTGCCATCAGTTGAAACCTCAGGTTCAGAAGATGGTTTGCAGAGTCCATGTTTTAGAATGTTCAGGAACTCTTAGACAGCTTGCATGATGCCCACCCCCCCCCCCCGATTTGAGTTCCAGGTATCGGCCGATGCCAAATTCGATCCGATACCAATCCGGATCGGTTGGTATCAGCCCTGTATCTGTCCGACCCAGGCTGTATCGATCACTTTTGGGATTGCCTTTTGGATCGGCAGAAAAAAATATATTAATGATCAATTGAATCAACGATCAGCCATCAGATCTGGAGAGTGCAGCCAAAAACAACCATTCCCTGAAATTTTGAAGTCGATTGGATGGTTGTGTAAGAAGAAATCTTGCTTTGAAATTTTCTGCAAGTTTGTTTCTTGAAGTTTGGAGGAAGAGCATTCTCTTTTGTAATGGCTAATTTCTTACTTTTCGGCTGTTGAATCAATGATCAGTCATTAGATCTTTAGAGTGCAGTCAAAAACGATCGCTCCCTGAAATTTTGAGGTAGATGAGATCGGTGGTTATGAAGAAAAATCTTACTTCAAAAATTTCTTGCAAGTTTGCATCTTGAAAATTGGAGGAAGAATGTTATAATTTTTTCTGGCCAACTTCTAGTTTTCTGGCGCAGGTACTGGATCCCTATACTTCAACTAAAAACGACCTTGTCCTGAAAATCTAAGGTCGATCGGTTGGTTGGTTGGTTTAAAGGAAATCTAAATTTGAGAAGTTTTGCAATGTTCAATCTCAGAAACTGGGAGGAAGACTCCCCTCCTCGGTTTGGCTGGTTTCTCCTTTTCCGGCCCTTCAATCGACCATCAACGGACGAATCCATGGATTGCAACCTAGAACGAAAGAGATAAAAAATTTTCAGGTCGATCTGAACTAAGTTTACAAGAAATCGGTCTTGGAAAGTTCTGCAACTCTCTAAATGACATTTACAAGTAGTTGATGGATTTATGTGGGGATCTGATCGGATCTGTGCTGATATTGTACTGATCCTGGAATTTGCCCATTAATCAGTATCGGATCGGGATTGGCCAGTGCCAAAACCGTACGAACCGACCGATTGGACGATCTGATACTGACTACTTGAACCATTCCCCCCCCCCCCCTCCCCCCGCCCGGATAAATTATAGTTTATTGATTAGTACTAGGACACGAATACAAACTAGTAGAACAACAAAAGGAACTCTACTGCATAGAGAAGACAGTTTGCAGGACATCTTCCTATCCTTGGAGTTGGATAAATAAATGGTTGTGAACTTTGGAGAAAGGGAAAGAGGCTGTGGATTCTATTCTTGGTCTATTATTGCGTGTCTTTGGAGGGTCAGAAAAGATAGGGATTTGAATAATCATGCTGTTCTTAAGCATTTTGTTGTAAATACGATCAAATATAATCTTCTCTGGTGGGCCTCTCAATTTCCAGAATTGGAGGCTGTTAGTATTTCTGACATCAGGTCCCAATGGGACACCTTTTTTTGTAGGTTTGATGCTGTAAAGCAGATCTTTTCTTTTAGGGTAAGGATATAATTGTCCATTCTGCCTTTTTTGCTATTGAGAGGCTGGTTATTTTGTTTTGTTTCTATTTTTCTGCTGGACATTAGCCAGGCTCATTCTCTTTGTAAAATACTCTATTGACTCTTGGGGAAAGAAAATAAGGTTAAGAAAATTGGACGGTAAGCTCTATAAGTAAACTAACCCGCAGGGCTGCAACTAGTTGTTTGTTGCTTTGTTTAACATGCTTGATCGAAGGATCTGTAAAAATCCTTATCGCCCCTTGCCCTTTAAGGTTATTTGGAAGCTGTATCTCCTTGGTATTGCAAAGCATCAGTTGGGAGACAACTCATAATATGGTGATGACCTTGGACACATGTTGGAAGAGAAGGGAGGGGGTGTTGCCTCTCTCCTTTTGCGCCGAAGATGAACGGGGCTAAGCGATCTGCCGAAGCTGTTGGCTCTCTCTTCAGCCCTATGTCTCTTATCCCTAGGAGGTCTTCCTCCACTAGCAGGTTTTTTCGGAAAACTCCTTTGCTACCCTGAAATTTTCTTGTCTTTCCTGAATGATAAGGAGAAAAGAAAGATTGGGTCAAAAGAAAATGCCATTTTGGAGTTTTATACGACAGAAGCACAAGCTATCAATTCTTTTTCCAGACTGGAATCCTTAAAAGAGGCAAAGAAGTGCTTCGAATCATTGCTATTTGACTCGGACCTGTTCTAAAAAAATCGAGGTATTTCGAATTGTTTGTTGACACGTCGAGGTACTGCAGAAGAAAAAACTGCAAAATCCGATCCAATTTATCGTAATCGATTAGTCTGAATTAGACCAATAGAATTCTGTCTGCTCTAATAAAAAAAGTGCTTCCGAATTGATCTTATGCTAGAAAGAGTAGTCTGATGGGCTCCAAGGGGAAGGGGAAGAGAGGAACAGGTGGGAAAGAGGAAAGGAGGGAGCTGCATCAAGGCACCCAAGTGTGCGGGACGGGGGGACTCAAACGAGTCCGGGCCTCAGACCACACTTCAGCAGATCATTTGTTTGTGTTTCCTTTACCGAAGAGGTTTGGCTCCATTTGCTGATGGTGTTATGAGTTGATTGGTGTTCCTCCAAAAAATAAAGGATTAGTTATGCCATTTTGCTCTGTTTGGAGCTAGATGCCCATTTCTTTTGGGGTGGAGGTGGGGGTGGGGTTTGGGAACAACTCCATTTTTAGCCCTAGATGGCTATGGGAGGATTGGAATGCCTGACTTTTTTGGGTATGTTATATCTTAGGTGCAGGGAGGCATACAGAGAGACATTACTTTAAGGGTTGCTCATTGGACATTAGTGGGTGCTACCTGCCACACGCTAACCCTAACCCTAATGCTAACCCTAAAAAGGAATCATGATGCAAGTTATTTGCTGACATTGGGCCAGTGATTGGGATAAACTAAAGTAAAATGGGGAGAACATAAGTTTTGGTGTCTTAATGTTGCAGCAAAAAACAATAAAAAGATTGTGGAAAATCTGGATGTCTGAATTTTAGATTTTTTTTAGGTAGAGGAATTTTAGGGGTTTAAGTTGAAATTTAAAAACTCAGAAAAAAGAACACCATAAAGGCTGAAACTTAGCCCAAGTGGTCTGTGGGACCAGGGAACCTTGCGATTTGATTAGGTACGAGATCTCAGACCTGCAGCTGTGTTCGATTGTGCAGAGTATTCTCCATTTAGTGACAAAACAATTCCATGTCAATATTTAACATGGTCAATGAGCGAGTTTGTGAATACCCATTGCTCACTAGAGAGAGGAGGAAATTTGTTCCATCTTAGGTTTTTGTGGTCTCCATTTCTTCCAATGTTTTGACCCATTCTCTTTTCCACTTCCCTGTCTCTGAGCACGTGATCTTTATAATGCTAGTCTAGACTCTGTCACTCTAGGTATGTCTATTTTTGCCAGCTTTTGTGAGTATGCTCTCCTTCTCCCTCCCTGAGCACTTGGATGTTATTTCTGAGTATTAACTTGGTCGATTAACACCTAATGATGAACATGCTCAGCTTGTAATCTGCTTTGTTTTTGTTATTATAGGACTTTGATGTTCGAGAATATGCTATCTCAGTGGCTGGGAGATTATCAGAAAAGAATCCAGCGTATGTTCTACCTGCCCTTCGCCGTCATCTGATACAACTATTGACGTATCTAGAGCTAAGGTGATGTGTAGGACTTTGCTTTCCAATGATGGTCCAATGTTATTATTGTTACTGTTATCGTACCCTTACAACTGTATACCATTACAGTTCTAGTGGTAATAACATCATAATAATTATTCTTTATTTATAGCTTTTACTGTTAAGTCGTAGGATATTGACTTATCTTGCTATGTCAGCAGTGTAGATAGCAAATGTAGAGAAGAAAGTGCTAAACTATTGGGTTGCTTAATTCGCAATTGTGAACGCCTAATACTTCCATATATTGCTCCGATACACAAGGTTGGCTATTGCTGCTTTTAGATTAGCCAGATTGGTGAATTATATTGCTGACATTGACTGTAATTTTTCAGGCACTTGTGGCAAAGCTTTGCGAAGGGACTGGGGTGAATGCTAATAGTGGTGTTATCAATGGAGTGCTTGTAACTGTTGGGGAGCTTGCTAAAGTGGTGGGCAAACTCTCTTTCCCCACCCTCCATTTTCATTTATTTCTTTTTGAGTTTTGCCACCCCCTCTCCCAAAGTGTGGTAGCACCATTGGTCCAATGCCCGGCCGAATTGCCTCTTGACAGCCCCCTTGGCACTCAAATTTGGGGCATGGGTAGGCCTCTTATTTTCGGACCAACGTTCTTACACATGGTTGAAAAGAGCGTGATTTCTTCCCAGTCCAATATTTGTTCTTGAAGGTCTTCGTTTCCGTAAATTAGCAAGTAGTAAAGGGTGCAGTTTCAGAGCTACGTACAAGGTGAACCATATGGTTGAATTGGACCACCAAAAATGCCAATTGGTTAATCCATACAGGCCTTACCTATGGTTCAAACCAGTGGGCTGTTGCTCCAAGGTCTGCAAAGTGATTAATTTGCTAGACTTATGTCTTTTGCTAAAGAAAGAAGAAAACTTGAATACTGTTTCCGTGTTAAAATGTCTAATACTTAATATCCCATTCTGTTTTCACAAGTGTACTGAACTTTGTAAAGTTCGCAAACCTTTATATAGTACATTTCAAACTTTGGATTGAAAACCCAAAATGAATTCGTTGTATGTGTTATAAGTGCATCCAAAGTTGTGTAAAATTAGTAAGATGCCACAAAACTCCATTATTACGTGATGAGGAACAAACCCCAAGGGAATGTGGTGGATAGATTTAATAGAAACTAGGTGGTTCTATTTCTGAAATATTAGGCCAGTAACAATAAACTTGAAATAAGTTGAACTAAACAAGATTCAAGAGGAAACCTGGAAGAAGATTGCAATGTAAAAAAGCAAGATCTAGGAAATATTTTGAGCCTATACAAAATGAAAAAGAAAGTTTGTAGAAGAGCTTCTATTTACCCAAATAAAAAAAGAAAAAAAAAAAAGAAAAAAAAAGAAGAAGAAGCACTAGTTGTACATTAAGGCTCCATGGAAAATTCATCCATCAACAGAAAATAAACCTTCTTATTTCAGAAAACCATCCTTAAAAAATGTCTTAGGCATGTGACTCACTGTTCTTAAAATTATCCATCAGACCATAAGCCTAAATTACTTATATATAGTGACTAATTACTTGTACATTAAGCAACTAATTACCTGGGTCACAGCTAAGTAGTTACATTATTGGTAACTAAAACTTATCCCCACAGGAGCATAAAACTTCAAGAAATTACTCAGGCCATAATCACAAAAGGACCCTTGTACTTTACAAATATTCCAAACATGTCTGATTCAAATTACCAAGATACACTTAAGACTAAAACTAATAACAAAACTACATGCAAGTTAACTAAACTCCACTGATAGTCTCAACTGAGTGAGATTTTAGCTGAATTCCCAAATATCACAAGTGAGTCCTGTTGGTCATCTTCTGCTTTATTACATATTATAGGTCACACTACATGCAAGTTAACTAAACTCCACTGATAGTCTCAACCGAGTGAGATTTTAGCTGAATTCCCAAATATGACAAATGAGTCCTCTTGGTCATCTTCTGCTTCGTTACATATTATAGGATAGTGGCATTTTCATAATTTGATATAACTTTGAATCAAGTTTTTCCCCCTCATTAAAAAAAAGGAACCAAGTTTTTCCGGCTTTTAGATAACTCTTATACTGGAACTTGACTGATGAGATTGGTATGGCATCCTCTATAACATGGACCCACCCATGTTTACAATGCCAACCACATGGCAACTTGTGATACTTTACAAAGTTCACAAGCCATTGTGAACATTATGATTTCCCAAGTTGTAAATAATGTTCTTGCTGAATCTTTACATTAGCATGGCTCAATTGTTTCTACATATATATGTGCTATGTTTTTGTATCTTCTAAAGGGTTGTAATTATATGATCCACAAGGGAGTTGAATTTTACTCTCCTGAACCTAAAACAGAACATGGCAGACAGGAAATCATTACCCATTTTAGTTCTAAATATGTGATAACCTGTTGGCTGGCCTAGTTGGTGTACTTTTTATTATTTAATTCATTGAAGGAAAATTCCAGTGTCTTGGGGGCCATGATACATGTTTAGTGTGAGGCATGAACTCCATTTTAGAAATCTGCTAAATGAAAGAAATTCTGAGTTTCCTGATGTACATTTATTATTTTTATTTCATAGTAGTGAGAATACCAAAATTGCAGCCATTTGTGTTGCAATCACCTGATAAGATTTGATATTGGTTGAGGTGTTTTCTGCTGCAAATAAGGAAAAACTGATTCTAGGAAAACTATTTGTTAATCATGTTTTTTTTTCCAGCTTCTTGACCATGGAGAAATCTTACTTTCTTATTTTGGTTTTGGTTTAGGGTGGTTTTGCAATGAGGGATTACCTTCCCGAGCTCATGCCATTAATTGTTGATGCTTTGATGGATGGTGCTGGTGTTGCTAAACGTGAAGTGGCTGTTGCAACTCTTGGTCAAGTTGTCCAAAGTACAGGGTATAATACGTAACTTATGTATTTCTCCTTTGTAGTGTCATGTAACTGGCCAATTTAATGCATTTAAGTAACATATAAGTTGAATTTTGCTTGCGCTTTATCTCCAGGAGATATTACACTTGAATCTTTGTGGGGTCGATGTTGGAGCGACTTGATTTTAATATCATTCATATTAAAATCAAAATATAGAAATCAGTAAGTGCTGAAAAGCAGCTTCTTTGCTCTGACACCTGATTCCTGAAACCCCCCTGTCTGCGTACCTCCCTCCCTACCATGGCCGGTAGGCCTCCAGCCTTGGCTATCTCCAAGCCTGCTGATCACTCTCCTCTCTCTACTGGAACCAACCCTTCTCCTACCAGCCTTCTAAGGAGGGTACTCACCTCCATCCTGAGCCTAGCTACCTCCTCTCCTGTCTTGGACCCTGCTCAAGCTAATGGAAGCTCCCGCCTACAGGTTGTTGCAGGGCCCTTCTTTTTGAATCCATTTTGATGAACCATGGAGAAGAATTTACCCTTCGAATCATCCCCCATCCCTGGTGAACGACTCTAAAGTTGTTAAGTGCTTTAACAACTCTCTCCAGGTTGAGATCAAGAAATGGAAAAACACTCTCATTTGCCACTTCATTGGCCGGTATCCCCCCTTTGAGCTCGTGAAGAAGTGCCTCCTCAGATAATAAAAACCAAAAGGAATCTGTGACTGGTACCTATTGGATAGCGACACCCTTATCTTAAGGTCTATGGAAGAAGATGGTAAACTGAGAGCCTTAGAACAAGGGCTCTGGTATCTATCCAGGAAACTGCTAGTTTGCTGGCGTTGGGATAAAGCCTTATCTATCGACAAACTTGCGTTCCCTTCCGTTGTGAATCTCCCTGCCAGGGTTTCCTGTCCACTTCTGGTGCGAGGAGGTTCTCAGCTTCCTTGGATCAGTTCTGGGAAATCTCTTCTTCTTGGATAGATATACCAAAGTGATGATGGATAGGTTATCCTTTGCAAGGATCTGCGTTGAGGTTCATACTTCCAATCACCTACTGGACTTCATCACGACCGTGGATGATGAGAAATATTCCTGGAGAAAGGTCATTCGCTATGACTGTAAACTCCCCTCAGTGTTGTTTGTGTGGAGTGTTTTGTCATAGCCAAGGATCTTGTGGTGTACCCTCCACTGTTCCTGGCCATCACTTGGAAGACTTGCCGGTTGCTACTGGAATTTTCCTTGCTGTGGTGATCAACCACCCTCAACCTCTTGAACTCTTGATGGACCCCCCCTGTGCTCAGGTGTTGACCCAGAATTTAAGTGGCCTCTAGCCTTGTTTCCTGGGGCTGGAGAAAAATGCTCTTTTGACGAAGGGACTACTCCTGATGCGGCAGTGGGAAGGGAACCTCATTTTGCAGTAGGTGACTCTACCGCCACATCAGCACCTTGTCAATCCAATCATAGACACCTCTGATGTCAAGGCCAGCTTTTGCAACAACTTTGATCTTCTGGCCGATTTGTCAGGAGAAGATCTTGACTTGCCCACTGTTGGTTTTCTTGCTCCGCCTCTTTCAAACATATGGCATACCTCTCCCTCTGCAGTCCTGCTCCCTACCCCTACCAACCCGGCTTCCTGCACTTAGCCAACTACCTGGCCTTTTGGCCCTACTCCCTTCTTCCTGTTTGACCATCCTTCCTCTTCTGTGAATCCTCTTGCTGAACCCTTATATCAGTAACTTTGCCCCCCCCTAAAATGTTACTCCTCAAAACAGAAAGCCCCTTCACTTAAACCCCTCCACCCAGGTCCATCTCTCTACCTCTGTTGAACTGACCTTCTACCCGCCAGCAGCCCAGCGTTAAACTGCCCCTTTTGTCTTTACCAGGCCTGGACCCTGGAGGCCCATCTTCTGCCACTTACTCCTTGAATGCCCAATCCCCTCTCTTTCTCTCCAAACCAACCCACATCTTTTCTCTAATCATCCACAACCCATTCCATCTCGGATCCCTCCTCCCGCTGGGCTCAACCCTGTCCCACCTTCGTTATCATTGCCACTCTACACCTCCTCTGTTTTCGTCCGCTTCTGTTCCGCTGGGATGAGTCTGCTCTTGCAACTCCTCTAGCCTCGGCCACCCGCAACTCCCCTCTCTCTCAACAAGCTATCTCTGACTATTCTGCTTCGCACCTGGTTCATGCTCCTGCCACTGTTGAGAGCCACATACCCCCCCTCCCAATTCCCCAAAACTTTGCTCCTCCTCAGCATACCACGTCTTATGGCCTTTGGCAGTTTTCTCATCCGTCCCGTGAGACTCTTATTTTCCTCTTCCGAAGTCTTCCAGAGGCAAAGAGAAGAGGTCTAAAGTTTTCTGCGGATCCTAGTTGCAGACAAAGGCTTCAGCTTTGGATGTGGCCCTCGCCAGACTCCCATGTTGCCATGATTCCTGAAACATGTAAATGCTTCCCCTTTTCCTAGTTCTCCTTCTCCCTATGAATAAAGGAATATACTGGAATTTAGGGGCCTCAATTCCCCTTGTAAGAAGGCTGAGGAGAAGGCTCTTATTAAAAAGAGCCATGCTTCCTTTTATATCTTGGCAAAGACTAGAGCAAAAGAGCAGAATATAGTCTCCATTGTTAAATCCCTGGTGTCATTTTGGGAATTTTCTTTTAACTATGTTCATCACCTTAATGGTCGATTGTGTTGTCTGTGGGACAGCAGCAAAGTCAGCATCTATATAATCGATCAATTCATGCTTCTTCAGTTGCTAGACACAGGTGGACAGAAATTTTCTTTCATAATTGCAACATGTGCATCCAACTCAGCTTCGGAGAGACAATCACTTTGGCAGGATCACAGTTGTCAAGGCGCTAAGGCGAACCAAGGCGATGGAGGCCTGACTGGGCGCCTAGGCGACCAAGGCGCCCAATTTTCCAAGGCGACCCAAGGCAACCTGGGCGCCTTGACAACTATGGGCAGGATCATAGTTATCAAGAGGTCGCCTAGGTGCAACCTTGGTGTGCAAGCGGCCTTCAACCCAATGTGTTTGCACACTTTATTTTTTGTCAATACAATTATACCATTTCTTGTAATTTTATTGGACAACATAGATATTTTTGATACACCATGCATGGGAGCATTTTAACCATTAAAAATAAAAACTAAAATGGAATTGAATTGGCGGAGAACTCGAATGTTCTTCCTCCTCTGCTGTACTCAACAAACGGGAGAAGAAGAGGGGAAGACAGGCGCAACTTCGAACTTCGACCAAGGCTGCTTCCGGTGATTGCGACTGCGCCGATAAACTTGTAGGTGTCTTTCTTCTTCATCTTCTTCATGCTCCTCCAATTTTAGTTCTGTGTTTCTTTTTTCTTCTCTGCTTCTTCTGAAGACCTGAGGCAAAAATCATTGAAAAAACAAATTCAGTAATGAGTTGCAGGTCGAAGAAGTAGGGCCTGCTACAATGGACTTTGAAATGAGGGTGGTGTACACCGAGAAAGGTGTAACTTTTCTGCTTATTTCTACGACTGAGAAAACAGGATGGAACTTCTTGGTTTTTTTCTACTTATATCTGAGAAAACAAATTTAAGTGAGTAGGGCCTGTTTGGATGACTTTATATGCTGTTCCAAAATATGCCCTAGCTTGGAATGTTTTGGGGTTACTTATCTTTTTGGACAGGTAATGTACTTTGCAACGTAAAGGTTTGAACCCATGACCTTCCAAACATGGGGGCTACCACTTGGCCATTGGGCGAAGTGGTCCATCTGTTTCAGGCTTACTTTACATGCCACGCCAAGGATACCTAGGCAACAAAGTTCCCAGACACCTGGCTACTGCCTTGGGTTACCTTGTCGCCATGAACTATCGGCAGGATCTCCGAATTTTAGCAAATCTTACTGGAGACTAATGGGTGATTTCAATGGGGTTAGATATAGCATTGAGAAGGCTTGATGGAATTTTGATGAGAACCAGGTGGGAGATTTCAACTCATGTATAGAGGATATTGGCGTTGATGATTTGAAATGGATAGGGCTGAAGTTCACTTGGAACAACAGGAGAGTGGAAAATGACATTTTTTTTGGGTGAGTAAATCAAAATTGTATTCAATTAACCTGATAGCCACAAATGGGGACCCCTAAGGAGGGGACCAAAAGGAAGCGAAAAGAAATTAGGAGTTGAATGGGGGAATAGGAAGAAATACATAAACAGGGGATCTTTCTTCGAGTTTGAAAATGAATCTTGGATCCTATAATAATAAAATAAAAGAATCTTGGGTTATTTATAACCTTGAAAGAGATAACGGAATATCAGAGATCCATGAGTGGAATTTGGCCCTTCAGGATGTTGATGGTGACAGATGGATGGTGGGTGGAATTTGGGGTCTAGTAGCGTCGCTGAATTAGTGGGAAGGGCCTATAATCTCAAGCAGAGACTTGGGTGTATTTGGACATGATGTTGAGGGTATGTCTTATTTACATTTGCAACCTGATGACAACAAAAAGGAAAGAAAAACAGTCGTTGTGGTCGTCGGCTACTTGGCTTCTAACTCTCAAGTGAATGAAACTCGTGACTTGGTGAGAATGAGTATAGGTTGAAGATGAATTGTATTTAACTCTTTTGGGTTTGTGGATAGCATGGTGTTCAGTGGCTCACATACTCAGGTATTGATTGCTTTATCATGAAAGATTGAGTTTTCTCTTTGCCTGGGGTGAAGGTATTTCATGGAGGCTTTGTGGGGGTGAGAAAACTTTTGTCTTTCTTTGTTTCTTCATGTAGGTGTGGCTTTTTTTTATTTTTTTATTTTTTAACAACTATTATGACACCGTTAATGTATCTTCCAACACTTTTGGATCCTCATTAAAGAGAGCCTTAGCATCACATAGAAGCTGTCTATCAAAGACATTTAAGTTTTCTTTTCTTGCTGATCCTGTGTCTGTTGGACATTGACATACTTGTCCACCTTTCTAGGTGCTTTATGTATCTTTTCGTTTGAAAAAGAACAAACTAGAAACTCATAAAGAAATGAAAAGGAGATGAATTTGGGAGGGTTGAGAGAACTTGGTTGCAGAAAAGAGAAGATGTTATATGCCATGGCATGAAGAGGAAACATAATAAATAGTATTAGTTTCTTGTCCCTCCTAAGTGATTATCACAGATGCATCTGTTCGTTCACTTTTTAAAGTTTCCGTGTTGGACACTGAAACACGACCTTGTATTAGTAGAGAGTTCTGTCAAGTGATTAGCATCACGGATGCATCTGCTTGTTCACTTTTTAAGGTTTCTGTGGTGGACACTGAAACATGACCTTGTATTAGGAGAGAGTTCTGAAAATTTGAAGCGTCGGCTACTGATTGGAGAGAATTTCCCCCAGCCATGGAATCTTCCAAATGGATTTTGACTAATTTTTATATGTTGTTTCCTTTTGGAAGTTATTCTTAATTAGGCCTTGATGTATCTCTCATGAATCTTGAGTACATTATGTTTTGATGCTTATTAATAAATTATAAATTACACACTGCTTTTCTTTTATCGAAATATTAATGAAAAAAAAGGGAATGTCTTGGATTGTTATGTTGCAGACTGATGTCTCTCTTTTGACAGCTATGTGATTGCTCCATATAATGAGTACCCACAGTTACTGGGTTTACTCTTGAAATTGCTGAATGGCGAGTTGGCATGGTCTACTAGACGAGAAGTACTAAAGGTACTGTTTATGTGTTTGTATGCTTTATGCTGCTTCTTTCGCATTTGTTCCATTTATAACTTGTGATATCTCTTTACTAGGTTTTAGGAATTATGGGTGCCTTGGATCCCCATGTCCACAAGCGGAACCAACAAAGCTTGCCAGGATCACATGGAGAGGTTACACGTGCAGCCAGTGACACTGGTCAGCATATTCGGTCGATGGATGAGCTACCTACAGACCTTTGGCCCTCTTTTGCGACATCTGAGGATTATTTCTCTACGGTAAATGTTTAATAGAACGTTGCACCTCTTGTTATCTTTTCTGGATTCAGGATTGATAGTTGACTGCAGGTTGCCATCAATTCTCTTATGCGTATCCTTCGTGATCCCTCACTATCAAGTTATCACCAAAAAGTGGTTGGATCTCTTATGTTCATATTCAAGGTATCATTTTATTTAGTTTTTTACATGTATAACATTCTTTTTGGCTTTGTGGGTTTCTGATTCCTTATATTCTCTTTTGTGAGATCAGTCAATGGGCCTCGGTTGTGTTCCATACTTACCTAAGGTAAGCGCATATATCCCAATAAATTTTAGTTTCCTTTGTGTATATTAATTATTATTACTATTTCATTAACAAGTATGCTGTACAGACCCCCCCTCTCCCCCCTTTTTTGCGTATTCATTCCAATTTTCCACACAGTGCAAGCATTGGGTTCCCTTGAACTTGGGGACATCGGACATCCAAGAACAAACCATTCTCATTGCTTTCTTTCCCACCCTATGCACCAGAAGTTCCTTAGCTGCAATGTCCCTGGCCATCAATATACATGAGAAAACTGCAAATCAATTCATTCTCCATACTATGTTGTTTCTTTCTGCAGATCCTCCTTCTGGCCTTCCCACTGTGTATACTGCTCATTTCTAATGAAGGTTCTTTTATTGTAAAGGATGAAACATAATGTGATCAAATTATTTGCTTTATAAGGACAGGGTCTTTCTATTTCTGGCCCAAGGTGGAAAGTAATAATTTACAATGATTATTATCCTTGTTGGTATGTTTCAGAATCTAGATAGATAACTGGGAAGTACAAAGGGTGTTGGGGTTATCTCTTTTACTGGAGTTGATTCTTTTGAAGCGCTGATGTCATCAAGGTTTGAAGAGAAGATTTTTCCCTGGTGCTGTAGTGTATTGGTGTGATAATCTAGATTTGGTGCCAAGCATTCCATGAAACCGAGTGTTGGCAGATTATACGATTTGCTTGTGTTTAAATGTTTATAAACGACCTTGTTTTCAGTCATCCATGGGGACTGCAGATTTTCGTGGACCATAGTTTAACTTCTATTTTCAGTTTTATGTTCTTGAAACTGGGTGGTTGTGTGCTTACTGCACTTGATGAGATACATTTATGCTTGAATGTGGTTGAGATAGTTGCTCCATGGCTTTAGGTTCTGCCTGATCTTTTCCACACCGTTCGCAATTGTGAAGATGGGCTGAAGGAGTTTATAACATGGAAGCTAGGAACTTTGGTATCTATCGTGCGCCAGGTATTAATTGTTGTTATTGTTTCTTGTTTCAGCTAGTCATAGATTCATTACTTGTTGGAGTCATTCCAAGAATTTTGGTTTGTTTGTATCTGCAGCATATCCGAAAATATTTGCCGGAGTTGCTCGCTCTTATATCTGAACTGTGGTCTTCATTCAGCTTGCCAGCTACTAACCGCCCTGTGCATGGCTCTCCTGTAAGTGTGGCATACCTATTTTGTTCTCATGCTACCAGCTATTTATGGTTTAAAAGTCTTTTGAGGTCATCTTGTACCTTTTGCTGGGAAAATATCTTGATAGATTCTGCACCTGGTGGAACAACTTTGCTTGGCTCTCAATGATGAATTCAGAACATATTTGCCTGCTATTCTTCCCTGCTGTATTCAAGTGTTGATTGATGCAGAACGGTGCAATGATTACACTTATGTTCCTGATATTTTGCATACTATTGAAGTGTTTGGTGGTTTGTACTCTTCAACTTTGGTTTTGTTTCTGTGTCCATTCGCGTCTATCCCAATTCCCAACTAATTCCCTATCTATGAAGTATTTCAATTAGTATGGCAGTTCTCATCAAACATTCACAATGTAGGAACTTTGGATGAACACATGCATCTGCTTCTTCCTGCGCTTATACGTTTGTTCAAGGTGGATGCTTCAGTGGATATACGTCGTGCAGGAATTAAAACTCTCACGAGGCTGATCCCTCGTGTTCAGGTTGTATCCTGCTTCTATATGCTATTAATTTGGACTAAACAAGTATTATGTTATATGAATTTTAATTTATATTTTTATATTATTTTTATTATGATTATTATTATTCTTATTCTTTTAACCTATTTCAGGTCACTGGTCATGTATCATCTCTTGTGCATCACTTGAAGCTTGTCTTGGATGGGTAAATTATTTGTTTTCCTTGACAAACTTTTTTCTTGATTCAGGAACTATCGTCAATACAGTATTTGTTTTGTGTATTTTGTTTTTTATTAGTGACGAAGTGTTAGGGCTGTGCACCTGATTGGTATGTATGCTTATTTGCCTAAATAAGCTAATCAGGTACACAGCTACTCAAGTTTTTTATGCATCACAGCCTCAATGGTAACAAATTTTATTTTTCATCCTGTTTATACTAGACTGGATCCCACCTCTTCCTTCGACATGATTTGCAAATTCTTTTTTGTTTGTTTTGCACGAGTCTCTCTCTCTCTCTCTCTCTCTCTCTTTGTTGCATGTATAAAAGCAGTATGCATCTGTGTGTACTGATCTTATATATTCACTGTTTGTTTGTGTCCTTTAATCTTGTTTTTTGGTTGTCTTCTTTATTTTCTACGTTTCTCCCTTTTTCTAAATTTATTAAGATCTACATATTGGTTCAACTGTTTAAGTATTTCAATTTGCAGAAAGAATGATGAGCTTCGCAAGGATGCTGTTGACTCCCTTTGCTGTTTGGCTCATGCTCTTGGGGAGGATTTTACCATTTTCGTCCCATCAATCCACAAATTATTGTTGAAATATCGTTCACGGGTCTCATGCTTTTCCTTATTAGTTTTATCATCATTATTATCATTAGTTTTTCATTGACTTCCGTGCGTATTGTGGAGGTGTGGATTGACAAATAATTTTCTTTCCAGCACAAGGAGTTTGAGGAAATTGAAAGTCGGTTACAGAGTCGCCAACCACTCATTTCAGGGAGTATCTCTGTGCAAAAATTGACTCGTCGGCATCCTGTTGAGGTTATTAGTGATCCCTTAAAAGATGTAGATCATGACCCGTATGAGGAAGGGTCTGAGATTCACAAGCAACTCCGAAGCCATCAGGTAGTTTATGTTCTCATTTGAATTATTTTGATAACTTTCTGTAGTTACCATGTTGAACAATCCCAGTCTTGTCAAAAATGGCCTTTGAGAAATGTTTTTGGGTGAATCGAAGTTGTATTCAATAAGCTCAGGAGCTACAAATTGAGGGCCCCAAGTAAGGAATCAAAGGAAATGAAAAAGAGAAGGGAATTCTATTTTTCTGCAAATTGGATAGGTCCCAGGCTCTTGCAATGTGTATTTCTACAAGAATCCGGGTAGGGTCTCTCGGTAGGAGAAAGTGTGGCTCGGATTTCAAAGTTTATGCTGTTCAAAATCTACAGAAAGCATCTTGATCTTCCAGACCATCTTCTGAGGTTCCTCGCCTTCCGTATATGGCAAATAGCTCACTGAACGCGAGTCTGCCTCCGTGTCGTGACTTGTTATAAGTTTGCGGTCATTCTTGACCCATCTCTATATCCTCTGAAACTCACAAATCCTTAGGCAGAAAGACCTGCACTTGTGGATGATTTGATGCCAAAGAGAACCAGTGAAGGGGGGCAAGCAAAGACTAGATGAGAGATATCTTCCAGAGCATTCCAGCATAAACAGCAAGAGGAATTTGCTGAGTTGTTTTTATGCTGCAAGAAAGATCACGTTGGAAGCGATTATGTGGGCGCCCTTTACTGATGAAGGCATGAAGCTATGGTGAGGAATGGATCCCTGAAACCAAATGAGCATGTGCCAGGGGGCCAATTGGGCCTTGCATCTTACTCTGTCCCACACCAAAGAGGATGAGGGGCCACCTGAATTGGCCAAAGTCCAAGTCACTAAGTCTCTACTTGATGCGGGATCTGGGTTGAGAAAACCCTAATTAGATCCGCTGTGGATCCACCCAAATAATATGGAAGCTTGATTCAATAAACAGTGGCAGAATTGTAGATAAACTCAAAACTCAAGCAGTAGTGGCAGTTTTGTAATTAATCAAAAATCTGAAATAACTCTAAAGAACCAAACAGAGCTTTAGGACCATAATGCAATGCTGGAAATAAACTAGTAACTCGGGCAAATCTGGAAAACAGATTAAAGATAATCAAAACAGCAACGTGGCCTAAAGGTTGTCTTCAACCTTTCGATAGAATAGAAGCGGAAACCAGATTCGAGAAAAGGAGAAGTATCTCCTTCAATACACCAGATTCGAGAAAAGGAGAAGTATCTCCTTCAATACACCAGATTCGAGAAAAGGAGAAGTATCTCCTTCGAGAGAAAGATCGCAACTCATATGTCTCTTGAATGCCATGAAGAAACACAAGGATCAACAAATAAAAAATTTAGACTTAAGGTCTGAACTTAAGGTCTGAAATTGATCCTGGTGGTAAGAACAGTTGCAGGTTTGGTTTCAGATTTGTAGTGCCCAGCAAAGGTATGATTTGGGGCTAAGGACTTGGGGTTTGGGTCGTTTTGGGGAGAGGAACTCACACTCCAGGTTGTAGGGGAAATGGAAAGGAAACGAAGGAGTTCGATGGGTTTTTGTTGGGGCTGGGGTTACTGCCAGAACAGGGGAGGGGGTTTCAGTTGTAGGGATTGGGGAGAGGGAAGATGGAAGAAGAGAAAGGAAGCAAGGGAAAAGGAAGAAGAAGAGGAGAGGATCAGCCTAACGGTCCTGATTCGCAGAAGGTGAATGAGAGCGAGGAAAAGAGAAGGGGAAGGGGCTTTCAGCCAGTAGGCTTGGACAATCACAAAACTGAAACTTCACAGTTCATTCATAAAATTCTTCATCAAAATCTTTTCTACCGATTACTCTATTACATGCCTTTATAAAGGAAATAACATTCCTAATCTAATTGACATAATTTTAGAAACTAAATAATATCCTTTTTGAAATAAACTCTCTATGGAATAAAATCCCTAACCAGAACAGAAATAATAAATAAGGAAGTCTAAATTAAAACTTCCTAATCTAAATTAACTCTCTACCAACCCTTTCCAGACTAAAAGGTTGGTTTGGGTTTGAGCCAATTCAGGTTTGGCTTGTGTTGCCAAATCGGCTCGTATCGATCCATCCATATATTGCCACTGTATGCGCATCCGGCTTCTTGCTTGCTGGGGTCTCGTTAGCCCAATTGTTAGAGTTTTGGTTTTCTTGCTGGCTCGAAAGCTATTCTATTTACTTAATAATGGTAAGGGTGCTTGAGCGTTGACGCGGCTTTTTGGCCGTATCTTGCTGGGGGCAAGCACTTGGGCTTCGTCAAGCTGATCGTAGAGCACCGTTGCGCTAACGCGCGCGCTGTAGTTTTTCAGCTGGGTTGTGGTGCTGGAGGTGGCATTAGCGAAAGCCAGAACAACAAAGACAAGCTACTTTATAGCTGCGAAGAAGAAAGTCCTTCCGCCCCAGCAAGAAAAGCTGATCTACGACCACCCTATATAACGGGGCGTTAGCGCAAGGGTGGTCGTACCAACTCTATCTTCCTTATCAGTGAACCGGAACATAGTTTTTAGGTACTCTTCGATGCAGCGGGGACGAGACATCACTACTCCCCCTAGGTCTATTTTTCCCCCAACCAAACCGTCCTAGAGTCTCCTCAGATGCTGGGACATTATTGGCCTATTTTTCTAGTCTCCCTTCCTAATGATAGCTGAAAGTTTAGCCCTTTTTCTCAGACCAGATCCAATCCTGATGCTCTCACCATATGTGTTGATGAGCACTCCATTCAGGTGCCAGTTATCAACCAGAGAAAAGTAGATGCTCCATCGTCATTCCTTGATTTTATAGCGTTTGACAGAAGTATTTGCATTTTCATAATTTCCTTCTAGACCCAGAAGGAGTCCACTGTTGAGGCAACAGTCCAAAGGGAGTCCTTCTTGGGATGTATTGCATAGGCCCACTTAAACGATATGCTCCTCCTCACTGCTAATCTCCAAAATAGTTTTACTATGCTTGCCAAGTTAGCCTCTTTCACTCTTGTTAGACCCAGTCCACCTTCTTGGGGGGACACAATTTAGCCTAGCTCAAGGTGTGAAGGAACCTATTACAGACACCCCCTTTCCAAAGGGTGAGTGACTCAATCTTTTTGGCAAATCGGCTGGGGCAGAGCTTAAACACCACTGTCTAGTGAACGTGGAGCTCTGTATGACCAAATGGATCAGCTGAAGACAGCTTGCAAAGGAGAGGAGTTTTGACTTCCATAGTTTAAGGCACTTGTGTATTTGGTCCTCAGTAGGAGTACAATGATGAGCAGTAAGTTTGGTGGAGATGAGAGGCAGTCCAAGGTACTTGATTCGGTGGAAATGGTCCAATGGGATGCTAGAGGTAAGATGCAGTCTTTCACCAAGAAAAAGGGATTTACTGTTTGCCTTGGTGAAAATGGGGCAGCCCTGTCAAATACCTGGGTAGCTCCCAAAGAATCCAATTGGCTTTCCTCGAATAAAGTGGAGAGCTGGATAGATGAGATACAATAGTGACCTAGTCAACAAAGATTGGATGGAACTACATCTCGGTGAAGACTTCTCTAATAAATCCCCATTTGATTGAATCGTACGATTTATGAATGTCAATCTTTAAAAGTGCCGTCGGCTGATGGTCTTTCCTATCGAGGTCTTTGACTCATTCGTTAGTCAGCAGAATATTGTCTGAGCTTCGATCTTCAATGAATTCCGACTGGTTGACTAAATCATTAGCTGCTGAAGGGTGTCAAAAATGAAACCGAACTGTGCACTGAAATCGAACCGAACCATTTAAACCGAAACCGTTAAACCGATTATTAAATGGTTCCATTTTGGTTTTAGAAATGAAACCGTTTAGTTAAACGGTTCGATTCTGGTTTCAATAATGAAACCATTTAAACCAAATATTTGAAACCATTAAAACCGACTAAACTTTTACTTTAATCCCTTAGTGCTAAATGTCTATATTTGTAGAAATAAATTATATTTTAATGCTTTGCTGACTGCATACTTCTAATTGTAAGTCCATTTTCATATATGATTAAATTTTTTTTAATGATTTACTTGGCTTTCCCTCTACTTTGTTCCTAAAACTCTCTTCCTCTCCTTCCGAGCAACGAAACCGTTTAAGAACCGAAATACCGAAACCGATTAATAATCGGTTTTGGTAAGCGTTTTGAAACCGTTTAATAAATAGTTCGGTTTTGTTTTTCCTCATCACACACCGAACCGAAACCGAACCGCATTGTTAAACTGAAACTGTACCGTTTAACACCCTTAAGCTACTCTTTTAATTCTGTTAGTAGCCGACTAGTTGCTGCTGATTCAATCATCAGTTACTCTTGTAAGTCTGTTAGCTATGAGCTTGCTCACAAACTTGTAAATCAAGTTGCAGAGAGCAATGGGGCTAAACTCCATGATGGACAATGCTCCTTCCCCTTCGGGGATGAGGCATAAGAATGTTAGGTTAACCTGTTTGATTTGACCAGGGTTGAGAAAAAAATCTTTGGACTGCCTTCGGCAAATCAGATTTTATGACGTCCCAAGCTGCCAAAAGGAACTCCATGCTGAAGCCTTTGGGGCCTGGGGCCTAAAAGGTGTGAGTGCTTTGATTTCGCAGAAAAACTCATCTTCCGTGGTGATTGCTTGCATCCAATTCTGATGATCCTCAGAATTTGGATGAGACCAACTGGCACCTAAGTTTGGATAGGAGGATAGGTAGGCCTGTGCATGTTCGTGAATTACTCCACAGTTTCCTTCTTGATGTCCTCAAAAAAAATTAAAAGCTTCCTAAGTCTAGACACGAGTGTAGAAATACTACTGCAATTGTGGGGAGAATAGTTGTCTAGGCGTCACCTTAGCGTCGCCTCAGGCACCACCTAGGCGCCCTTGTGAGGCCTTGGTCGCCTAGGCGCCCTTTCAAGCCTCCAACGCCTTGGTTCGCCTTGCCTTGTTCACAACTATGGTGGGGAGCTCTCATGGATCGGGGGAAGTGACTGGAGTTTGAATCCCCCAATTTGAGCCACTTAACTTGGGATTTCTGTTTGAGGAAACTTTCTTCTTGGGTGTGATCAAGTCCACCAACTGGCTAAGAGCATTTTTTTTTCCTTGGATGCCAGAAGGGGGTTGCCACCTTCCCATGGCAGCCATAGCTTGATGGATTCTAACTCTCTTCTGCAATCTATCGTCTGGTTAATACTTTTCCCAAACGTAGAGGAGTTCCAGCTTTTCAGAGCTGACTTCCTTAAGCTTGAGGGCAAAGGCAACCAGAGGGTAGTCCTTTACTTTGTCAGGCTTGTTCCAGGCTGCTATCACCACCTTCAAGAAATCACTATGGATGTCCACATTTCAAAAAGTTTTGAGGGTTTGGAGCAATAGGATACGAAAGGCTGAATACCCGGTACAGTTAGACTATGATCAGAAATACCAGGATTACAAAGAAAGCTTCAGGAGCCAAGAAGTCATTCAGCCATTTCAAATTTTAACCAATGTTCTGTCCAACTTGCGAGTAATATGCTGAACACCTTCCCTCTTGTTGCTCCAAGTGAATTTCATCCTTGTCCACTTTATGTCTGTAGCATTGATGGTTTAGAAGCTAGAAATGAAGGTTGCCACTGAATTCCCATCAATACCTTCCCATCCAGGTTTTCATGGCCGATAGGAACAACATTGAAATTGCCAGCAAGGCCCCATGGTTTGTCCCAAACACCAGGGGCGAGGTTGCATAACACTGTCCACAGTTCTTCTCTTTCAGATGCTGAGTTAGAGTCATGCACCGTCGTGATGAAACACTCAGTAGCATTTGAATATCAGCCACCCAAAGATGGAGAAATTGAATTTCCTTCTATATCACCGAAATATTCACGTGTTGACCATCCCAAGGACACCATATACCGCCATCAGGGTGGTGTTCCAAATTGTGAATAAAATTCCTGCAGGGCCAAATGCTTCTCTTAACCAGTCCTATGTTACATTCCTTTATCTTTGTTTCAAACAAAAAACATAACGGAGCTTGGGAATTTGTGATAAACTTCTTGGCTTCAGCTTGCTTTGGAAGGGTATTTAAACCACTGACATTCCAAAAGAAGCTCCTATTTATGACACACTAAATTAACATAGGATATTGTCCCAAGGATCTGGGACATCTACAAGGGTGCATTGATGCTTCGTAGAGGGTTTGTCTGTATCCGACCAGGTTTTAGAGTGGGACCGAGCTTTCAATCTCAGGGAATCTCTCAAGTTGGGAGTTGCAGAGTGCTTGGAGTGTCCATTGGTAGTATTTTGATACTAGCCCATAGCATGAACATGGTTCTGTGATGGAGCAACAACGAAAGATGTACCCACGGATGCCTCATCTGTTCAGGGAGTAGGAAAGGGCGAACTCATGGTGCATACTCCCAGTCGTTGGAGGAATGACGTTTCGGGGAGCCAGTTGACGATCGTTGGAACAGAAGAGCAAAGACCACTGGATGAATTTTCCTGAGCAGAGCCATCAAAGGGGTTGGAGTCAGGGGATTCCTCAACAGATCGAAGCATTCTGATCTGGTCCAGTCCAGTTGCTAGAGGTCTACATTCATAAGACAACTGGCCCTTAGAACACAGCCCCACAACATCAATCCAGCTGGGAGCCCACGTTCAGTGATCCTTTTTGCAAGGCCCAAGCCCAACAAGGAAGGATGATTAGAGATAGTGGTAGGCTGGACCTCACCCACCTAGGCCCAACTCAACGTCTGAGCTGGCTATGTGAGAGGGTGACGAGGGAGCAGAACTCATAGGGCACGATGGTTGATTGCAGAAGATGAGTTGCCAGTGACACATGAGGAGCCAGATCTGGGTTGTAGGACTGAAGGCGTATCGACTATCGACAGAGTAAACCTAGGGAGGGGAGCCTGAGGTCAACAGAAGAGCATTCGAGTCCTCACAAAAGTCAACTCTCTCATTGTGATTTGTTCTTCCATGTTTAAAATCCGTAGCCATAGCCGTGGCCGTAGCCGTACACTTGTTTTAGGCCACTGTCCCCCTTTCTCTCTAGCATGCAAGCGATAGAGTAACAATGGCCTAATGAACTCCATCTCCCGAACAATTGTTTTAGGCTACTGTCCCCCTTTCTCTCTAGCTTGCAAGCGATAGAGTGACAATGGCCTAATGAACTCCATCTCCTGAAACCCCATGTATGACATCTTCCTCTTCTTCCAGTATTTTGAATTGGTTGTCTCCTTCTGCAAGGGGTACAATGGGTAGGTGGACTGGCCATGTGGACCTGCAAGGATGCAAGCTGAGTCGGATCTTCTTCGTCTCCAGTTGAGGTAGTAGGGTTGGCCCTCCCTGCAAGTTGAGTCCCAAAGAAGGGGGGTTTGCGTGAGAAACGACAGAAGACCAGTGGTTCAATTGAACAAAAAATGGTTTTAGTTTTTAACGTGGTTCGAAATTTCGGTTTCACCACTGGTCAAAACATAATATTCTTCTGAAAAGCAAAATTCCAATTGAAACATGGTATTTTGGCTGTAAATTTTGGTTGGGCCAATTTGGTGGTCTAATGATTGTATTTTGGCCTGAAACTTTAAGGAAACCCAATTTAAACATCTCTAAACATGCTTTAACCTTTAGATTGTTAAAAAAAAAAAAACAAAATAGTAGTTTTGCTTTGGACCCTATGTTGCTAGTGTAACTTGTGGTGTACTGTATCCTTTCTATTGCAGCAGTTTTATAGATGGGAAATTTGAAATGTGAGAAAATGAGGCTAAATGATGCTTCAAATACCCCCAAATGTTGTAGTGGATGCTCCACAATTGGCCTTTAATCATTGATTCTGCAGCAAACCGAAGGATTTTGCAACCCCCTCCTTTTTTTATTTTTTGAGGTTTGTAGAAATACTGGAGCTTGTAGTCAAAGAGTGCGAAATGAGTCTTAATGACCGAGATTTTGACGAAATTACTGCAATTTCGTCCAAAATCTGGTAGACCAGGTGAGTCGCCAAATATTCCATTTTGGCTTTCGCTGAAATCTTGGATTATGTTTTTTTAAGAAATCACAGGCCACAAAAGAGGCTAATTTCAAGCATCCACAGGTCATCTTCATTCTCTTTCGAACTGAGATATGCCTAATGTTTTTTTTGTTTGATAATAATATGTTTGATCTGTTCATGTTAGCTGAGAGTCTGGTTTTAGGTCCCCCTCCTCCCCCCCTCTCTCTTCTTTCTTCTTTCGGGCTATACTGTATGTATTTTTTTAATCAATTCTATTTCTTGTTGCTCTAAAAAGAGAAAAAAGAAGCAAAAAGAACATATGTGCCGTCCTAAAAGAATACCAGTTAAGGATCAAGTTCCTTTACTCTCGTTTGGGATATTTCTGACAGCAGACAATGAATAAGTAAGCAAAAATGTACATAGACATACACATGCACACACACACGCACACATATGCTTCTGATGTGTCATACTATGCACAGCATCAAATAGAGAATGTGAGAATTGCTTCTTTTCCTTTCCATGTATCAGAGAGCTTGATGCAAACCAGATTCCATCAAACTACCTACATCTATTCGATGGTTCCTAGGAAAGGAGCTGCTCTAGTTTGAAATCTCATGTCAGACAGAAATAAACGAGGTTGTGGAGATTGGTCTGCTTAGTGTGAGAAAATCAACAAAAGGTTTCTGTGACAATGATAGAAGATTAAGACCAAAAGAATACAGATCATTGCCAAGGAATAGAAGTTTAAGTAGCAGCGACAGTAGCACTTCACTTTTTTTTCTGGGGTTAATTTTGGGTAGGGAAAAGTTGTCAATTTTTGCAACATTTTGTTGTTGTCTCAAATGTTATTAAGAATTAAGATACCTATCCAATGAGACCATGATCTTGCAATTTCCAGTTGCATTAGGAATGGGTTTCGTCTTTCTTGTCTCCTATATTGGACAAGAGTCTTCTCCCATTAGACTTGTAATTCCTTTCTCCTTTGCTCTTTTTCCTTTTCTCTTCCAGCATGTGTCCCTAACTCACTATTCCAATGAGGAAGAGGATTGACTGCCATAAAATTGGACAAGTGAATACGAGATTCCAAACCCGGGTCTCCAGTTTAGAAATCCTGGTACCAAGACATGATTGCTTTCAACATTATTTATGAAAGGCATGTTAGTCTGTGACAGGATTCCCTACCTTGGATGTTTAGTTAGATTAACAGTATTAGCAAGGTTATTTTAGTCTTCTATTTATGTACTTGCCATCAGACTACATCAGAATAGTGGGTCATGATTGGTTCATGGTAGGGTTTTTTTATTTTTTATTTTTTTATAAATTATTATAGGCTTTAACATGAAAGTAATAAATTTTGGTTTCGCCAGCCATTTCTTCCCTGGACAAAAGCGAAAGTTGGTATATTTGGCTGCAAGTTTTTTATTGGGTGGCCATACTTTCACAGTTGTAGCTCGGGCGGCCTTGGAAAATCAGGCTCCTTGGTTGCCTAGGCGCCCCCCGTCAGGCCTACAACGCCTTGGTGCCTTGACAATTATGCATATTTTGGCACAAAACTTTTGGGAAACCTTAATTAAGCATCTCTAAACATGTGTGAACCTTTAGAGTATGAAAAAGAGACCCCCAAAATGGTAGTTTGGCTTCGGACTCTAGGACCAGGTTGTTAGTTTATGCCGTTGTGTACTGTATGTTTGTATCCTTTCCATAATAGTAGCCTTATATTTGGCTAATCGATGCTTCAAATACACCTAAATATTGAAGTGGATGCTCAACAGTTGGCCTTTAAGTGATTCAGCAGGGAAATTAAGGAAATTGCCAAAACAATTGAGGTTTTCTTGTAGTTTTGGAGCTTTAGGCAAAGAGTGTGAAATCTTGAAATGTTGACAAAAATGAGTTGAAATTTTGTTGAAATATTGTTAAAAATGAATCAAAGTGGCCAAAATCTAGTAAATTGGCTTAGTTGTCATGCATTTCAATTTGAGCCAGCTAAAAACCAAAATATTTCGCCAAAATATATGAATAGCTCAATACTGAAAGATTTTGCTGAAATTTTGTCATATTTCAGCGAAATTTAGAATCCAGCGTTGTAAACCAGACAGAAGTTTCAGTGTGTTATTTCAATAGTATTCCAGAGTTTATTCTCTCTCTCTCTCTCTCTCTCTAATTTTCTTCCCATTTGTTTGGCTCTGGGAAGCTTGAGCTTTACTTCTTGTTTCGATTACAATGTATTGCTGGTTAGCTTGGTTCCTATCATTGATTCAACCTAGTACGTTTATCTGTCTTACTTCAGCGATGTTTGGCGATATTTGTTAACTGGATAATGTGTGAAGTGGAAACTCATGGTACTTTTTAGGGTTCTTATGTGTAATAGAAATTTGGCTGTTGACTATGGTTTCTTGTATTCACCATTTTGTCAGTTTATTAACCAAAGCTTCTTAGAGAATCTCATGTATGGCCTGAATTGCAGATAGCAGACAACTAGCTAGTTATTTGATTTCTTGTTGTCCATTGTTTCTCTGGAGCAAGAATTATTTATAGCTTTTGCTGGTTTCTTATAGGTCAATGATGGTCGGTTGCGGACTGCTGGGGAAGCTTCTCAGCGCAGTACTAAGGAAGATTGGGCAGAATGGATGAGGCATTTTAGCATTGAGCTTCTCAAGGAATCTCCTTCCCCAGCATTACGAACCTGTGCACGGCTTGCACAGTTGCAGGTGTGAGAAGCTGTTTTCGCTTTTCTTACTTAAATCCTCAATGAGCCTTCAATTCTGAACGTACACATTTGCAGCCTTTTGTGGGGCGGGAGTTATTCGCGGCTGGTTTTGTTAGTTGTTGGTCACAACTGAATGAAGCTAATCAGCAACAGCTAGTTCGGAGTTTAGAGATGGCATTTTCTTCTCCAAATATTCCTCCAGAAATTCTGGCAACACTGCTTAATTTGGTAACTCTTTCTGCTTGAATGGATTACTTTTCGCAATCATAAAATGGTTAACACATTACTTTATATCTTCTCTTACCCAGGTAGTCATGAGAGTTAACTACGTACCTAGTTACTTAGACCCATGCATCTCATAAGAAAGAAGGGTGCCCAAGTGTATCTAAGCTAATTGCTATAGAATTTGATGGCGTGATTTTTAGTGTGATTATATTTTAAATTATTTGTTTTACTGACTTTATATTTCAGAAGCATGATACCTGAATTTGGAAATAAAGTGCAGTTGTTAAAGAGAATGTTGTCTGTAATAAATAATAATTATTCTAACAAACTTTTAAGTCATTTAAGGATAATGACTTCCATTCCATATGATGTAAGTATGTACCAGACTGATGAATGACTGACCATTAAAGCTGAAATTTCTGGGAAAGCTGAGAATAAAAAAAATTTGTGTGGCCCAAAGGCCATGAGTCGTTTATATGTGAGGCTATATTTCTTAAATTAACAGTTTCCGTTGAACTTTGGATATCTGTATTACATTTTGACAACCTGAAGAAATTTTGTTACTGTATATTTGCAGGCTGAGTTTATGGAACATGATGAGAAACCTCTCCCCATAGACATTCGACTACTTGGTGCTCTTGCAGAAAAAGTAAGTTTCATCTTGTGGGGTTGATAAAATATTCTCTATAGTGGTTTTTGGATTTCGGTGCCTATGGTATTGATTGTTTTTCCTATGAAAAGATCCCTTTTATTTTAAAATTGTACTTACTGAATCAACGCTTCCTTTAGTGTCGCGCATTTGCAAAGGCTCTGCATTACAAAGAAATGGAGTTTGAAGGTGCACGCTCCAAAAAGATGGATGCGAATCCAGTTGCTGTGGTGGAAGCTCTTATACACATAAATAATCAATTGCACCAGCATGAGGTAATATTCATTTTTTTTGGGGGCGGGGGGGACAAAGAAGAAGAATTTATCCTGGAGAATAAAGAGAGGGTTGAAAGAAGCAATATCCCGAGACGGGAAAGGCCAGAATATTGCCCCAAACCGTTAGCATCAGCTATACGTAAACAGCCATGTAACCCATACTGCTCTAAATCACAACTGAACAAAACCAGGATCCTATATTCTTCTTTATAGGAACCTATTCTCTGTTGTTTTTATTAAGTAGGTGCCTTCTAGAATTTTTCTTATATTTGGATCATAAACATTTAGATTCACTCTGTGTACAAATGAAAATTTGTTTTCTCAGGCAGCAGTTGGGATACTGACATATGCCCAGCTAAATTTGGGTGTTCAACTGAAGGAATCATGGTATGTTTATCGACGAACACTCCACATAATTACTCCTTATTTTTTTTTTTTTTTTATGTATCTTAAAATAAAATGCAGAGTGATTTTTACATATCGGTGCATTTTCAGCGTCTCCTCTAATTTTGTTGTGGTTTGCCTTCCACTACTGCATTTTCTGGTGAGAGTAATTGTTCATAGCATGGATTTTGATTAGGTATGAAAAACTGCAGCGATGGGATGATGCTCTCAAGGCCTACACCGTTAAAGCATCTCAAGCAACGAGTCCACATCTCGTTTTGGATGCTACATTAGGTTTGTAGTAGATTATGTCGTCTTAACGCCTGATGTACAATACCTAATTAGCTTGCTAACCTCAGAACCTCGAGAAATATCTGCAAATTGTTCATTGAATCTTGAATTCATTTACATTATTTCTTGGTTGGTAGTTTACTGGCACTATTTATCATTTTATTGTAATTTTTTGGTGGTTTACTGTAGGAACTCTCAATCATAGTTCAAAATTTCAGCTGGCTGGCGAAACCGAAATATACCATTGAATTTGGCGAAATGGTGTATGTGTCGGCAGCATTTTTCAACATGCCATTTCGCTGGTCAAATGGCCATTTTTAGAGCTGGAACTTAATGGATACCTTAATTAAGCCTCTATAAGCGTGTGTGAAGTGCATAGTTGTCAGGGCAACAAGGCGATCCAAGGCGATCGAGGCCATCCTGGGTGCCAAGGTGCTTAGGCGACCAAGGAGTTCCCAGTATATTTTTTTTATTTCTAAAATATTAATATTATATTAATGTTTATATATATGCAGTATTCTACATAAATAATCAACATTTAAAACATAACTTCATTAATATGTGAAAACCAACAAGGCAACAAATAAAAAATAAAGTATAGGAAAACTAATACGGCAACAAATAATGAATAAAGTATAGGACATAAAGAAACATATTTACAATAAACAGAAAATCACAAATCAATAAAGTAAGAACTTAGAACTTAGAACATCGTAGTATCTAAGTAAGAAGCAAGACTGCAAAGAGGAAGACTATAATGTTACTTACCTCTATGATGCCAAAATAAATGCTTGTGTTTCTATTCCTCTAGAAGTAGTAAATCCTGCAATAAAAATTTATGCAACAAGATTGCAAGAAAGAAATTCTCATATATCTAAAATTATCCTAGGCACTAGACAATGCAATAAGAAATAATAACTCAATGAAAATCCACATCCAAATTCAAAAAATTCTATAAGTTAATTCAATCATCAAATAAACTATTTTCTATTGCACGTTCTTGCTCCTCCCCTCCACTATGATCCTCATGCCTCTGTCCAAAGTCATCCTGAACATCCTCATCATCATTAACAGTAACATCTTCTACTTCTTGATTTTCATGATTTGACTCATCTTTAACTGAACTCCTCCTCACACCGCGTGCGTAATGGATATTGCTTCTAGAAGCTTGGGTTCTTGTTACTCTATTGCATCCCTCAATAGATGCTAATGCCCCAACTACTCTATCAACATCAGCCCATGTGAGATCATCATGGACGATATCCTCCTCTTCTTGGCCGATCATCCACTCACAACTCCAGTCCAATTCATCTAAGAGCAGGGGATCATAATTTCGGTTTTGTTCACGCCTTTCATTAAATCTTGCTTGAAGGCGTCTATTATATTGAATGTATACTAGATCATTGAGGCGTTGATGCTCTAGCTTGCTTTTCTTCTTGGTGTGTATTTGAATTTATAAACAATATAAATTATGTTATTCATCTCTAAAAGAATAAAACTAGTACATAACAAAGAAATATAATATTTACAAAATAAAAATTGTAGTTAGTTAGTACTTACAAACTCAAATGTATTCCAGTTGCGCTCACAGCCAGAAGAAGAGCAACACAAGCCTAGAATGCGGCATGCAATATTCGTAAGTTCAGGGGTGTCACATCCATGACTAGTCCACAATTTGACTACAAGTACAAAGTACAACATACAATAAATTATAAAGCTAAAACTTAAACAATAATCACTAAACTAAACTTTTTAAATTAAAAAAAATACTTACGAGTACTAAAGATAGCTCGATGTCTAATTGCAGTGCACTTGCAAATATGTCTCGAACAAGTGAATAAGAAGTTGCCTGATCCATAATTTTGTGTTGCACATTTACATCAGGCACCATTCTTTCAACTACTTTATTGAATGTGTGCTGAAATTTCCCTTAGATTTCTCTTTTCCTTATCGCATCAGGCTCATCATCAATATACTTATAGAATTTCGCTGGATTAAGAAATAATGCAGCAAGATATAGAGGCCGCCCCATCTGATACTCCCAACGGCTATTAATGATATCGATCACTTTCTTCCATAAACTTCCTTGACCACCAAAATGTTCTTTTAATTTTTTTTTCTCTTCTATTGCCAAGTATATTTCTGGCATAGCAGGCTTCTCATCCCCATTTACAATCCTCAATACAGTTACAATAGGCTTCGATGCTTTCAAGCAATCTTGTACATGATTCCAAAATTGGACAGAAAGCAATGTATCAGCCACTTGTTTTCCTGCCTCTGTTTTTGCTAAATTGCTTCTTGTCTAATCATTTGAAACAAATAATTGCTTTAAAGTATCCCTGTGTTTCAACAAACTCTGAAGTGTCAGAAATGTTGTTGCAAATATGGTTACTCTAGCTCTAATAATATCTTGACCACCAGTTTTAGCCGTCATAGCATCAAGTAGACCGGTGTGTCTATAAATAAAAGTTGTCACTTTTTTACCCTTGACTATTGAACTCTTAAATTCATTCATATTTTCTACTTCTTCCAACATAAGTTTAAGACAGTGAGCTGCACAAGGTGTCCAATATAGGGTAGTCCTCTTCTCCATGAGTTTTTTACCAATTGATTTATAATTGGCTGCATAATCTGTAATCACTTGGATCGCATTTTCTTCTCCAATCTCTTGAATTTTATCATGTAACAATTTGAACAACATATCAGCATCTTGAATATGCTGAGATGCATCAACAGATCCAAGAAAGAATTTTCTTTTCTGGACAGTTAACAATAAAATTAATCAAATGTCTTCCTCTTTTATCTGTTCATCCATTAGACATCAGGGTGCAACCATACTCTTTCCAGTATACTTCATGCTGTTTTCTCATTTCTGTATTTTTTTCTTTTTCAGACATCAGTAAAGGCACTCTCACCTCATGATAGCTTAGAGGCTTGTACCTTGACCCAGCCTGAGCAGTGGATTCAACCATTATCTCAAAGCTCCTGGACTTAACAACATTAATAGGAATCCCACACTCGTACATCCAAGCAGCAATGTGATTATCAGTTTTATTTTTCTGCTATGGTGATAGAAACCGATTGTGCAATGTAGTTTGCAAGGATTCCTTCATTTTTCGATGTCTCTCGCTAACAACTTCTTCGGGAACTTTCCTTACTTAAGTATCCATTGGACCTCTTGATTGTTGGAGAAAAACTTTCTTTCTTTTAGAAGTTGTTCTAGAGCTTGGAATTTGGACAGTTCTAGATTCTTGAGATTGGGGGGGAGGGGAGGGGGGAGGCAAATTCCCTTATGTATCCTCAATAGGTATATCCAAATCATCATTATGAACAGGAACATCTAAATCATCTATCCTCCTCTTCTGATTGATTATGAACAGGAACATCTAAATCATCTATCCTCCTCTTCTGATTCTTTGCTATGTATTGTTGTATCTCTCTTGATATCTTAGCAGATAACTTACTACACTTGGTTGCATCACCAAAACTACCTGTCAAGTGTTGCTTCAATCTTTTGATCCCCTGATTCGAGTCTCTACCATATAGAGTACATCGAACTATATTTTTGTTTGCCAAATCTAACCAATATCCATACTTCCAGCCAGGTTCTTTTGATTTAGCCTTCCTGGCTGGATCTTTACTAGGATCACAGTTTGCAACCCTTGGTGTAGAATTACTACCAGTGGGAGGATCCATATTCACCCTAATGCTACATAATGCAAATAGAAATATACAACATAAACATTGAACATACAACAACATGAACTCATGTGTTAACAAGTTACACGACATTTTAACACAACATTTAACTGACAATAACATTAAGTCATTAACATTTAATGCTCAGCATGAATCAGATTTAATAGCAGTAACGAAACATAATGACCCTTCCCAAACATAATATTTAAAACAGGATAAACCAAGGGTAGGGATAGGATCATAATCTCTACTGATTCTGAATGCTAGTAATTCCACATTCTTGGATCCTAATCTCAACACCATCACCCTTAACCAGTCCTTAAAATTATTTAATGGCTAGCAACAGACAGTCATACACAAAATATTTAAGTATGACAACAACGTGTTAAGGTCTAACTTCTAAGACTCTAAATATACATCCAGTCTAGAAAATCACTACTGAATCCCTTAAAAATGATTCATAACCAACTGCTGAAACCCAATTGAAAAAATTCATCTCAAAACAACCGACATGCCAGCATTAATAAATAATAAGGGAAAAAAAAGAAAAGTAAAAAGAACCGACTATGGAGAGAAACCAGTGAGAGTAAAAATAGAGTCTGTCGACTCAGACACTCGACATTCGGAAAAAAAAGTCGACATTCAAACAAAAAATAAGTTGCAGAAGAAACGAATATAGGCGGAGAAGAAGAAGAAGAAGGAGGATTCAAAAAAAAAAAAAAAAAATTCAGACATTCGAAATTTCGAACAAAATTTGCTCTGCAGAAGAAAAGTTGACATTCGAAAAGTTTTTTTCAATAGAGAAGGAGAAGAAGAAGAAGAAGAAGGGAGTCTGACAGTTGACATTCGACATTCAAAAAAAAAGAAAAAAAGTCAACATTCTTTTTCGAGTCTCGATAAAAAAGAAGGAAAAGGAGAAGAAGATGGGAGTCTGACAGTTCACACTCGACATTCAAAAAAAAAATCGACATTCTTTTTTCGACAGAGAATAAGAATAAGAAGAAGAAGAAGAAGAAGAAGAAGGAAAAAAAAAAATAGAGACATTCAACATTGAAAATTGATAACAAAATAAACCTAAAATACTATTTCTTACCTGAAATACGACAGCCGGAATGGGAGTAATGCCGCCGGAGACTCGGAACTGAACCGTCCTCGACTTGTCGGAGACTCGGAATCGGAAGAGGAAGAGGAGGAGAGGAAGACACCGTCGTTGACTTGCGAGTTTGGAGAGAGAAATGAGAAGCCCTAATCGAGTTTTAGGCTGTGTATAGTATTCTCAAATCATTGATTTGAGAATATCTACAATTTGACAATACTCTTTATTCCACCCTTTTTTTTTTCTTTTGGTGCTTATTCCACATGTCACCCTTTTTTTTTAGAACCACATGTGACATTGGTTAACTTGGTTTTATTAAAAAAATATAAAAATAAATAAATTAAATTTATCTTTTAATTATAATATAAGTATTATTATTTGTTACATAACTTACATAAGTATAATTATAAAAATAAATAACTTAAGATTTATTTTTTGATTATTATATAAGTATTGTTACATAAGTATAGTTATAAAAATAAATAACTTAGAATTAACTTTTGATTATTATATTAGTATTATTACATAAGTATAGTTATAAAAATAAATAACTTAGATTTATCTTTTGATTATTATATAATTATTCTTACATAAGTTTAATAATAATAAATTAATAATATAATCATCTATGCTATACCAAAAAAAAAAAATAGTATCTACTATCTAATTGTCTATGCTATTTGTCTATCACTAATGAATTAAGAATTTAATGTGAGTAGTGAGTATATTTATTTAAAGTATGGTCATGCCATTAGACATTATATGTTATATTATATATATATGAGTACATTTATTTAAGCCTTGAGGTCATGTCAATCCCACAAGCTTGAATCTTACGCGATGCAAATTAGGTAACGAGAAATTGTATTGAGAATAAAGGCCCTCTTGGTTATAGATGTATTTCCCTTTGTATCTACCATTTTTTGTTGTTGCTGGATTAGATCAATTATCGCCATATGTGTTGGAACTTGGAATTAAAAAAAAAAAATTGAATGTGAAGGTGATTAAGGTAAACCTAGATCATGTCATTGGATTATTATTATTATTTATGATAGTGCTCCCAACGCACTAGATATATATGTTATATATATGAGTACAATTATTTAAGGTCATGCCAACCCCATAAGTTTGAATCTCACGCGACGCAAATTAGGTAACGAAATATGTTCTATTAGGGAACTTAATAATCTGTGGCCGATAAAAGTGGAAGGTTAAAATTGAATTGCAAGTAAACGGAAACCTTAAGGGGAAAGCCTTATCCCTATAACCATCTTATTAATGTTTTATAATTTATACACATAAACTTTTACCAAAAAAAAAAAAAAAATACAGTCATAAGCAATTAGGCGGTCGCCCAGGCACTTTGGGCATCCAAGGCGCCCTAGGTGATGCCCAGAGGGCCTGGGCGACCGCGCCCAAGCTCCAAAAAAGCGCTTGGACTCCTAGGCGACGCCTTGATAAGCTTGGTGAAGTGAACCCTTAGATTGCAAGAAGGGTAACACGAAATGATAGTTTGACTTTAACTCTAGGTTGACAGTGTATGTCGAACCCTATCGAATACCTTTTGTAATATAATCTATTCAGTGCACACTCTGATGAATTGTATCCTTTCCATCACAGCAGCCATTTAGGTGGAAAATTTGCAATTTGGGCAAATTTGGCCAATGATATTTCAGATATACTCAAATGTTGAAGTGAATGCTCCACATTCCACCTTTAAGCATTGATTCAGCAGTAAATTGAAATATTTTTCCAAAAAAATAGAGGTTTTTTGCAGTTATGGAGTTTTTGTTTGGCAATTTTTTCCAAAATTTGGCAAAATTTTGAACTATGCTATCAATATTGGCTTTCTTGGTTGTGTAAACATTAATTGGTATTAATTTTATCAAGTATTGTTATAAAGATTTTTACAACTGCTATTTTAGAGTTCAAATTATTTAAACATATTTCTGCGTGAGTGAAAAATGATTGGTGAAAAATGAAATCTTGAGGGGTGGTCTATCATTGTTTCTATATCATACGAGGTCTACACATGGTATGGAAGCGACCAATTATTTGTGTGTTTTTAGGTTGCAATTCTCGATGTGATCTGCATATCCTATTTGAACACGGCTGTAATTGAATGGGTGGGCTCAGGCATGACCCCAAAATCCAATATTGTGTTTAATCGTGTCCATCCAAAACCTGTGCCATTATCCATATCATATACTGTGGGATTCGTATGTCTTGGTTAAGGGTTTTTCTTAGGGTTGTGTATCCTTTCCCTCCTATCATCAAAAGCCCAAAATCTAAGGATTGGTTGTTAAAACAGTAAAATCCCCTCATTTTTCATTGTTGCCCTTCCATTACTTATTTGAACTCTCCTCAAGTTGTGTAATGAATATGTTTGTCAATGTGAGAGGGTAAAATAGTAAAATAAACATTAATTGCGTAATGTGTTTGATGGACAAAGAATTTTGGACAGCCAAAAATTGGGAGGACTGTCTCTGCAGGATGGAGGGAGTAGTGCAAATGAACATAGTTACATAGGTTGGGCAAGTCCAGGATGACCAAAATGTAAATTTAAATACCCACGTTTGTTTTGATCTCTAGCCTGGGATGGAAAGAAATATACCATTCATATTGTGCATGCACACCTGATTAGTCTATATACATATGTTAGAATGCCAAGGGAGGAAACTGTCTGAACTTAGTGAGATGGGGCCGAGCAGATCTCAACTTCTGAGCCATTTTAGTGTTTTATAAAATTTGGTTTCCAGTATAGTTGTTCTTGTGATCTGTCATTTTTTACAGACGTGAACAGCAACGGCAGGGATGGAATGTGCCGGACATTTAGATAAGACCCTGGCACAGGATCCCTTGTGATCTCACATAGAATGCTCTTTTTGATTGTAATCCTTGTACCAAAGATAATTTGAAGACCCCTAACATTAAAACTGATCACATAACAAATGCCTCTGGAATTGGCTAAAAAGTTGCTCATACCTTCCAAGTGTCATGTGGATCCTGTAACTTAAAAGAATACTTTATTTCCCTCACGAATTACTTTCACATTCACTTTCACATTCACATTAGAGTACAGTAACAAAATGACCAAAGATGTAAATGGATTATATTAATGGTCATGTTGGAGTATTGAGGTAGTTGCTTTGTTCATCCTTGACAGGTCAGTGCTCTGTATTTTTGTCATTCTTGCAGGGAAAATGCGATGCCTTGCTGCATTGGCTCGTTGGGAAGAGCTTAACAGCCTTTGCAAGGAGTTTTGGACCCCAGCTGAGCCTGCAGCTCGACTGGAAATGGCACCAATGGTGGGTTTTAGAATTTTGGTTCAGTGCTACACTTTTTGATGCCGCTGCTTTGACATACAGGATGTTCCTGTTACAGGCTGCTAGTGCTGCTTGGAACATGGGGGAGTGGGATCAAATGTCTGAGTATGTTTGTCGTCTTGATGATGGTGATGAGACCAAGCTTCGGATTCTGGGGAACACTGCTGCCACTGGTGATGGAAGTAGCAATGGTACTTTCTTCAGGGCTGTTCTGTTAGTTCGACGTGGAAAGGTAAAGCTATTTCTATATGTAGATCTGCCTTATGCTTGTAAGATTCTTTTTCCCATACATGATGAATTTGTTGTTTTTTTTTCAGTATGATGAAGCACGAGAGTTTGTGGAGCGAGCAAGGAAGTGTTTGGCGACGGAGCTTGCAGCGCTGGTTAGTTTCTCATTTTCGGTTTTTGAATATAGAACAAGAAAATCCCATGCTAAGTTCCATTCTCTAAAAAGCGCGAGTGTATTATATGCTTTGTTTGTGTGTGTTGTTTTTCCTCCTCCCCATTCTTCCTGTTCACTGGATAAGGAACCTCTAGGAAATGTGGTAAAAGTAAAAAAAAAAAAAAGAAAAAAGAAAAAAAAGGGGGCAGGGGGTGGGGGATAGGGGAAGCAAATGGTAGAAATCCGATGAAAGCATGCTGTCATTATCCCCTCAACAAGTACAATACTAATTGCTCAGTGAAATGATACCAACTTACGTTATAAAATTGTTGGAAAGTCTATGATCGCTGGTGTATTTCTAGTTTCTTGTAATATATTACAACTACCTGCTTATCTTAAATATTAATGATGTCAAAATGTAAATGGTTTGAACTTGACTCAAGTAATCACCCCTTTTGACATGCCGTTCTTGTGTATAAAGTTACCATAGTTGTTAGGGCTCCAAGGCGAACCAAGGCGTTGGAGGTGTGACAAGGTGACCAAGGTGCCCGATTTTCCAAGGCGTCGCAAAGGGGCCTCGGCGCCTAGGCGACGCTTTGACAACTATGAAAGTTACAATCAAGATCTATATGCTTTATCTTCCCTTTTAAAATCAGGTTGTAGGTGTCCCTAGACTGATTAATCTTCCCCATGGATGTTCAATAATAGTTTGTCAGAAATACACAACAAAACTGATTACGGTGGATGTTGTAGTTATATGGATTTTTTTATTTAATCTTAACGATATGTAAGGGACCTCTTAAGAGTCTTTCCTTTCTTTTCTTCATCCATGTTTTGGGTTTTTTTTTTTTTTTTTGGTGTGTATTCAATGTTCTCTATGAAACTGCTTCTCACTTTCTGCTACTCACAATTATATATTCTTTTTGCAAGTTGTAACAAAATAGAAAAATAAGAGAAGATGGGGGGAATCATTATGTCTTGTTCGTCTTTGTAGCTTGTATTTATAGAAAATAGAAAACAACTATTAAATAGGATCTAGGATTCTACAAGTCAGAGTCCTAGCCACAAACTAAAGACAAAGTAAATTCAAAATAGGAAAATGAAACTTATAAGCCTAATTGGTAAAGGAAACTAATAAAACAAACTAATAAATTAATTAAGAGTCCATATGCTAATAGGAGTTCAAGTTCTAGAAACTAGCACTAACTACTTTGACTAAGTCAAAGCAGTTTACGCTTACAATTTTATTACACTAACACCCTTTCAAGCTGATGCATGGGGGAATGTGAGAGCTTTAGCTTAAAGCATTGTAGCAGCAAAAGCAACAGTTGTAGTGGTAGGAGCAGTAGTAGTACTAGTGTTAGCAATAACAGTAGTAGTAGCAGCAGTGGTAATAGCAGCAAAGTATAAGTCACTCACTGTGAACAAAGTAGTAGTAGCTGCACAGCATAGGTCATTGTGAATGAAGTAGTAGTAGTAGTAGCAGTATAGTATAGGTTACTGTGAACTAAATAGTATTAGCAGCACAGTATAGGTCACTGTGAACCCAGTAGTAATAGCAAAGCATGAGCAGCAATAGTGGTGGCTGCACACCTAACAGAGAACCTTAAACGGCTCTCAGCAACCCCGGGGATTGCTTTAATACCATGTAACAAAATAGAAAAGTAAGAGAAGATGAAGAGAATCGATGTGTCTTGTTCCTCTCTTTGTAGTTTGTATTTATAGAAAATCGAAAACAATTATTAAATAGGATCTAGGACTCTACAAGTCAGAGTCCTAGCTATAAACTAAAGACAAAGTAAACTCAAAATAGGCAGAAGAAACTAACAAGCCTAATTCGTAAAGGAAACTAATAAACTAATTAGGAATAGTCCAAGTCCTAGATACTAGCACTAACTACTTAGTCAAGTAGTACGGTTACAATTTTATTATGCTAATACAAGTCAATGGATATGAATGCTAAGTTAGGTTTGCTTGCTGATATATTCCTTTAGTTATGGTTGTGTTTATCTTGTGATGGTTTCTCTTGCTTCTCGGATCCTTGCCTTCTGAATTACACTCAGAAACTTGGTCATTTATGCCTTTCATGTCTTTTTGTATCTGGCCATTTTGTAGACTGAGGTTTTATATTATTCCTGCTTAGGTTCTTGAGAGCTATGAGCGTGCTTATAGCAATATGGTCCGTGTTCAGCAGCTGTCTGAGTTGGAAGAGGTATGAGGTGTTTATTTGAACTGTTCATCAACTTGCCACACTTAGGACCATTTTTATTTTCTTATGGGTTACTACTTCTTTATGTATCACAGGTCATTGATTACTGCACCCTTCCAGTGGGTAACCATGTTGCTGAGGGGAGGCGAGCCCTCATTCGTAATATGTGGAGTGAACGCATACAAGGGGCAAAGCGGAATGTTGAGGTGGATATACTGTTAGACTTTAAATTCAACAATTGTCTTGAAAAAATATTTCTCCTTCTGAAATAGCTGTTTCCTATTGTCCTGAAATTTAAAATTTATGGGTGCCTGAGTAATTATGGTCATAAAACTTGTAACTAATGTACCATTCAATTTATTTCCTCTGCCAATCCGAATTTTTTTTTCTTTACCTTGATTAACGGTTTGTAAATTATGCATATATGTATCTTGTTACTTGTTAGTTAAGGTCGCTTATTAGATTTTGCAATCACATTATTGCCTTGCTAACTCTTTTTCCCCCCTATTCCTTTTGGGGGAGGGTGCTGAATTCAGACTTCTCTGCTGCATCATTTCATCGAAACATGGAATGCTTTGGTTACATGTGATTCCTTCTGACTCTTTCTTTATACAGGTTTGGCAAGCACTTCTGGCAGTTCGAGCTCTTGTGCTTCCTCCTACAGAAGATGTGGAAACATGGCTCAAGTTTGCTTCTCTCTGTCGAAAAAGTGGTCGGATCAGTCAGGCTCGATCAACTTTAGTCAAACTGTTACAGGTAAGCGATTCGTGTCTACCAGTTCAAAGTTTTCATCCCTGATTTGCTTAACTCACTTATCTGTTAGATTATCTAATTTAATTTTTTTTTTTATTTATTTATTTTTATGTATGTTACTCAGTATGATCCTGAAACTTGTCCGGATTCACTTTATTGTGGGCCACCTCAAGTAATGTTGGCATACTTGAAATATCAGTGGTCTCTTGGTGAAGATCAAAAGAGAAAAGAAGCATTTGTTAGGCTGCAGGTATGCAATACAATTCTTTTTCTCTAAGAGCGTTTGGGGTGACTACTTTCTGCTGTCATGATCTACCTAGTTAGCAATGCAAAAGTAATATACTGTCCGGTTGCTTTATTCAATAGGACGTGGCCAGAGAGCTTTCTAGTGTGCCAAATATTCCTGTAGGGACATCAAATGGCTTAGTTAGTTCCTCAAGCCCAGGTGTTCCGCTACTTGCCCGTGTTTATCTGAAGCTTGGGACATGGCAGTGGGCACTTTTTCCTGGATTGGATGATGATTCCATACAAGGTTGTCAATGCTCTGATCTCTTCTTGTTGTTGTTTTAGATTTCCTTATATTGTTGATTATTCTGAACATTGATTGGTATGATTTGTAGCAATCCTTATGGCATTCCGGAATGCCACACAGTATGCAAAAGATTGGGCAAAAGGATGGCACACATGGGCCCTGTTCAATACCGCAGTGATGTCTAATTATACTTTAAGAGGCTACCCTGGCATTACAGGGCAATATGTTGTAGCCGCAGTTACTGGATATTTTCATTCGATAGCTTGTGCAGCAACTTCTAAAGGAGTAGATGATAGTTTACAGGTAATCTATCCAGCTTTAAGAGCATTTCCTGCTCTACCTAGAGCAATTACAACTGTTAAGAATAGCTGAAATGCCATAAATTTGGTTGTCTTGCATTATTGTGATATGGAGTCTGCTGTTACAATATTGAGTTACTAACATGAATTAGAGTTATTTTCTCTGTCAATTACTTACTCTTGTCTCTACTTTTGACGTATTTATTGCTTATATAATTACTGAATGTATCAATTATGGCTTAAAAACATTAAAATTTTTTATTTATTTTTAGATCAACCATACGAATTAGATACATAGTTTGTTGGAGGTTATTATCCTCTGCCCTTCTCTGCTCCCTTTGGTTGTCCCCATAAATGATTTGTATAAGTTTTTCAAGTAAATTTTGTTAGAAACGGAGTGACATTTGTGTATTTACCAGAGTACCAGGTAGATTTTTTTTTCCCATTCTTCCAGAAAGAAGGGGAAGAGAGGCGCATGGGAGAAGGTGAATCTTGACACTAGATAGGATCCTAAGGTGGTAGTCTTCCTGGTTCAATGAATTCAAATAATTGACTGTTCAATCAATCGAAAGGAAAAAAAATTGTTATTTTGAATTCCAAATGAATTATCTGATAGTCCAACCCTCTTCTGACAACAGAAGGGAAAAAATAAGGCAGAAACAAAGGAAAAGAATTAGGATAATATACTTGAGTGTTGACCTTGTCTCCTAACATATTGGTTTTGTAACTGTGTTACTTGATACCCTTAACTTCTAGCTGGAAGCTTCAATGTGCACTTTGTTGAGATTCTTATGTTATGGTGGTGTTTAATATACCGGTGAGTCTGTCACTAGTGTTGGTGGTGTTTAGTAATAAGTTTTTCTATGTAAGTCGACTACACATACTAGGATAGTTGTTTCTTACTTTATATTTCCTATTGTCTTTCTATTTCTTAGTTTCCTTGTAATTAGGGAGTGTGATTAACTATTAATAAAAGGTTACCAGTTTTGGGGGGGGGGGGAGCTCACACTTGATTTCTTCCTCTCCCTCTTCTCGGCTTTCATCCCTTCTTCTCCTCCTCTTTCTTTATTTACAATGTCACACTTGATCTCATTGGGTTCTATTGCTGATTCTATTTCTCACTACTTATCAATATCGATCTATTTTGAAACTTAACAGCCTCTATTAATCTCCACTTCTGGTCGGATTTAATTTATGTAATTGAAAGCAACTTTGCTTGTGGAAGTTCAATGCAGGTTGGGGTCAAGGTTTAATCATGGATTTTGATGGCTGCCAGAACCGAAATTTTGGCCAAAATTCTGAACTCTACCTAAATGATGAATTTTTCAGATGTGAATTTTGGCACCTTGTCTTGGAGTGCAACCAGTCATATTAAGGACTGAAACTTTATGGGAACCTTATTTTAGCCTCTATAAACATATGTGAATATTTATATTGAAAACACATAAAATGGTAGTTTGGTTTTGTACCCTAGGTTAGCAGTATAAGTCAACTATAGGTCAATAACTAGATACCTTGTGTAATATTGTCTATTCTACACATTGATTTAGTACTAGAAGACACGAAAGGCAAGTAAAAGAAGTAAATTTATGCAGTAGGACTGAACAAACATAATATTGATCAATTATGAAAGAGCACATTGTAAATGAAATGTCCAAAATCCAACTTAGTAGGTTAGACTGCCCTATCTTAGAGACACGATGTATAGGAGGAGAAGACGGGCAAAGAACTGTAGATGCTTTACTTAAATGATCAAAATTAACGAAATATCAACAGGAATGCCGAAATATTGCAACTTTACTATTTTAGTAAGTTGACTCCCATCTCGTCTTTGTTAGTCTGAAAACCAAAATTTTCGAGTGATGAACCATCCTGGGATCAAAAGACTGTAAATAGCCTGCAGGTGATGGGGCTGAATTATAGGGAACTAGGACTCAAAGGTATAGGAAGGATAGGTAACAGAAAAATTGACAGAAGTTCTGGAAATTTCAGAGATCAGGCTTTGGATTGTATTGGAGAAAATTTATAGCTTTCAATCCCTAGTTCTGTTGAAGACGGAACCCAGGTCTAGTACACTTTATGGTGTAGTAAACCATGCAGTTCATGTTAACCTGGTTTCTTTGTTCTGCAAGTTAAGCTGATTGAACTAGATTGATTTCTGGTCAAGTTTTCCAGAACAAAAATAACAAATTTAAGAAAAGCAGTCTTATTCACTATCTATTATGAAAATAAAAGAAGTGATCTGATTTAAAAATTGAAAGAATAGATAATGGATTGATGACTAAAGGAAAACAGACGATAAGATAGTTGCATCCACAGGGGACTGAAACCAGAAAATAGAGTATATATGTCAGATTAAAATGTGAAACAACATATAGCGATGAAGGATATAATAGGAAATTGTGGGGAAGAAGCAGCAGTAGTAGACATTGTGGAAAAACAATCAATAATAGATGGAGGAGATTAGAGTGATACCTCATACCTTTGCCTCAGCTAACAAATTTCATAAGCAGTCAAAAGCTCAAAACTACTCTAAAAACAAAAATTTTCTCTTATTCATCCAGACCAGTCATGAGGTACTAGTTCAAGGAGTCAATAGAAAAGGCAAATCCCTTATGATACCACTGACTTTCTAGTTAAACACAAAACCAGAAATGGGGATTGTTTAGAACTGTTGTGCTTATAAAATAGAAATTAGAAGCTAACTAAAACTGTAATAAATCCACACATTGTATTATTGAGCCTATTATTTAATAAAAGACACTCTCTAATTAATGATTTACTTGACTGGGCTACTTATTGGGTCCCACAAGGCCTAGACCTTTAAATAAAAAGACAATTCGTTGACTCTCTTAACAGCCCATATTTGGGCATTATCTTTAGTGCCATTACAAATAAACACACAATTAGTAAGCTCAACTTATGTTATGTTAAAATAGGCTCTGTTCTTCTTATGTGACTGTGTTGAAATTTCTTGCTGTTCTTGTTGCAATCCCTAGTTTCATATTTCATGTTGACATTTTGTATCTGGATTTTAGGATATTCTTCGACTTCTTACATTGTGGTTCAACCATGGAGCTACCACAGAAGTTCAAATGGCTCTGCAGAAAGGGTTTGCTCATGTTAATATCGACACTTGGCTTGTTGTTTTACCTCAAATAATTGCCAGGATACATTCAAATAACCCCGCTGTCCGTGAACTGATTCAATCTCTCTTGGTGCGGATAGGACGAGGGCATCCACAGGTTTGCCTTGGATAATTCCTTTTGCTATCTTTTCTAGATTCCAAAATGAGAAATCCTGATGTATATGTAACACTTGAGCAATTAGAAACTTAATGTATGGCTTCTATTTTTGTCAGAGCAATTTCTGTTTTGATATTATTATATATTGGCAATATTTTAGTCATTGGATCTTGAGCATAGTGTGTGTTTTTTTTCTTGGGTGTGTGTGTGTGTGTGTGTGTAGATAGGCCCCAAGAAGATTTGAACCCATGACAGCGTAGCGTGATTTCAGCAAGGTTTAAAATCTCGGGTTTCGGAGGAGTCTCGGCCTCCTCCGAAACCGAGATCTCGGCGAGATCTCGCCGAGACTGTGCATTTTGTCCGAGACAGCTTAAAAAGGCTGTCTCGGTGGCCAAAATGTCTTTTTTAGGTCTCCAACTTTAGGGGAACCTCATTTTTACATACATAAACACATTTAGAGTATAAAATTGTAAAAATAATGACCATTTGTGGTTGTTTGGGTTTACACCCATGTTTTCACAGTCAATGCTGAAGTCTGTTGTAAATTTAGGTTAATATTAGCTATTATATTCAATCAAATATGGCAAATGAGACAATAACATAATGCATTAGGAGAAAGAGAAACAAAATAACACTTCATTATAGATCATTACATAATTTACATCATAGTTCAAAATTCAAATATTCAACATTGAATGATCCCATAGTCCCCCTGTGCCTATAGTCCACAATTCTACAATCCTTATACAGATACAATGTCTAGTAATACGTAGAGTGTTGTGGATGATCCATCCTACTATCATCATACATCTGGGAAAGTTGTCGACGCAAATTGTCTTCCAATTGAGCAACATAATCTTCCCATGACATTCTTGATGCAAAGTAGTTCTGGTAGTCTTGCACATGATTCATAAATATAACATCAGTAGCTGTCCGAAGGATACATATCTTTGGGAAGAATGGAAAAACTTCTGAAGTAGTACTCTGGTGCGTAGAATCTTGCGGAAGTACTGATGGAATGGAATAGAAGTTGGTTGATCCATTATGACTCCGTGTATGTGCTCCTGCATCTGAACCATCGTCGAAAGAAGAACCATATGCAGTCGTAGTGGGATGGGGGACGAAGTTGATATCAACATAATCATTTGAAGTGTATGCTGAACCAGTGGCATATCTAGGAAAGTTCCACTACTCATGTCCACTAGCCCAAATATTGACAAAAGTGGCTCGACCCCCACCCCCATGATCACTACCACTAGCTCCACTACTACTCCAACTCTACTCAGGATCTTCTGTATCAGTGCCAGCAGGAGGGTTAAACGGCACGGGTGACCGTGTATGGACTCGACCCTCTTCCGAGGCTAAAAACTCGTCGACATCAGTATCCAAATGGGTGGCCAAATGGGAGTCAGGCATCCCCCCGGGCTCGTCCATCACAGGAACTCCCCTGTCCCACACCCACTCTACTAATGGATCTTCATCCTCAGAGTCAAGCTGGAAGATGTTGGCGAGCTCGAGCGGGGTATCATCCTCCTTATCAAAGAACATGTTTTGCACCCTCAGCCTCATGTTGTAATGCACAAAGACCAAGTCATTTAGCCGTTGGGAGCCAAGTCAATTCCGCCTCTTTGAATGAATGAGGCTGAAAGTACTCCAGTTTCGCTCACAACCAGATGCAGAGCATGTCTGAGCTAACACTTTACTTGCTATCTTCTTCAGAGTAGGTGCATCTTTACCATACAACACCCACCATTCAGTTGCATAAGACCAATAACATATTTTAATTTCGTATGTCATTTAAACGTAATACATAAAACATAAGATAATTTAATTTCATATGTCAATTAAACGTAATACATACACGGATCACTTTTGTCATGTCCAGCCACTGCAGCGGGGAACCCAAAACTCCCACGGGCTTCCCTGAAGGTTTTAATCTACACACAATCGAAAACTTATAAATATTTGCAATTACAATATATAGTTTTGCCGCACTAGCAATAGCAGTAACCAGTACAATTAGTGTCACGACGATCATATTTCCAGTAATTGAAGCACACAACTCACCTCTAGGTTTGCCAATGCCTGTGCTTAGGGATCTGGCTCCAACTTTGCAACCACTAGTTTTACTGCCTCAATGAGTTCTGCGTTCGTCCCAAGTACATGCGTATACTGGTACTTGGGGTTCAAATAGTATGCTGAAATATTTGACAGTGGACACATGGTTAAAGCAAATAAAAATTATATTGGTACATAAGTAACACTAAAGTAAATACATCATCAAATTTACTCACCAGCCTTATGCAATGGATGCATGAGTTGGCTCTTCCATCGGTCATTGATGATCTTTATATAATTCTTGTAGCCACGTGGTATCAAAGTTTTGACACGTACTTTCAATGCGTCCACAACAGCATAAAGAAGTGGCTTGGTTGGTTTTCTCTCAGTATCTACCAATCTCAACACCTGTACTACAGGATGCAATACCTTGATTACCACCTTCACATTTTGCCAAAATTCGTCTGAAGCGATGGTACTCTGTGCTTCCATTCCCTGGGGTGTAGCTGATTGTCTCCACGAAAACCAATCCTCAGATGCAAACATCGATCTGAGTCCAGCCATCTTAGCCTCAAAGCTCTTCAATGCTATGAAGTTCGTAGCGAATCTAGTGATGCCTGGTCTGACCAAGTCCCCTCCACATCTCTCCCTGAGCATGTTTAAGGAATAACCATGGTTGTAGATGAAAGTGGTTACTTGTCTTGCTTGCTCAACCACTCTCTTGACTTTACTTATCTTGCCCATGTCCTTCAACATCAAATCAATACAATGGGCAGCACATGGAGTCCATAAGAGATTGTAGTCGGGATTGTTCATTAACATCTCCCCTGCCTTCTTAAAATTGCTTGCCGTTGTCCGTCACAATCGGACAACGTTCGAGCTCCCACCTCAACCACCACCTCTTGCAACAGCCCATAAATATAATCTGCATCTTTTACTTCAACTGATGCATCAACAGACCTAAGGAACACCGTCCTCCCATCACAGTAAACCATGAAGTTGATGATGGACTTTCTGGTAGGACCAGTCCAACCATCACACATAATAGTTATTCCGAAATCTTCCCAATTCTTTTTCTGGCTTAGAATCTAGTTTTGTAATTCCTTCTTATGTTGAGGCAAATAATGAGGCATTAACTCATATTGATTTGGCCCTCTAACCCCTGTACCTGCCTCAAGAATCGCATTTAGCATGCTCGAAAGAAAGGGCCCGTGGTGGCGTTCTTCGGGATGCCATGATAAAACGACCACTTAGAGTAAGAATACCCTCTTGACTCCCTATTCTTTCCCCCAAACATTGCCTTTATTTTTTTTGCTTACTACCTTGCTTCGTAAAGACCGTGGGATCTTGCTTTAGAACTTGAACATAATCATCCCGTCCCCGTGGCACGGGTTCTTCCCTTCTACTCGTGATCTAGAAAACCAAGAACCAATCCCTTTGCTCCGTCTCGTGGCTCGGGCTCGGCAAATCCACTACCACCGCCACCGCTCCGGATGTACCGCTCCCGTCCGTCTCCTCTCTCGCATCCGATCTAAGGGTTTCTCTACTAGCCATTGTCGCATGACGCATCCGTCTTGCCTCTCGCCTCTGTCATATCTTCTACATCCCATCCCTCGGCCTCATGTTCCTCACTTTGGATTACGTACGATGCCTCGAATTGCCTCTTCAAATTGTTGTTTTTCTCTTTCCATTGCTGCCCTCCTTTGCCTCCCTCCCCTCAACTGTTCACCTATGGCCCTGGATATCTCCACAGGACACTGCGGGCATTTGGAAACATCTTTGCCCAATCCACTCAAGTGTTGCTTTAGTCTTGTGATGCCGCCAGACTGAAGCTTCTTCCCACAAAATTACACTTTTATTTTTTTAATATAAGTAATTCAAAAAAAAAAACATACAACAACCGAAATCGAAATCTGAAATCGTAGGACAGTAAATCGGCCAACGGTGATTAACATATAAATAGGTCATCATCATCAAATGAGTAATAATAATTATTATTTTAAATTTTAATTGCTGGAAATTCATTTTTAAATGCAAATAATTGAAAAAAATACCTACAACAATCAAAATCGAAATCTGAAACCGTGAGCTTGTAGATCGGGCTCACGTAACTAATATATAAAAATTTCATCACATTCTAGAAAAAAAAAAATTTCTCCCTTTGTAGTCTCATGTAAAAATCTCATTTTTCGGCAAGAAACTTACCTTCAACAGTTGATATGAAGCACTTACAACAATCCCCGCAGTCCGAAGCACCACTCGTAGCAATTTAGAAGTCCAAACAAAAAAAAATGGGGAAGAAATGAAGAAAGTTTGAAAAACAAAAGAAGAAAACAGAAGGGGCAGTCTTGGTCGAGTTCTCGACCGAGAACAGACCCTTCTGTCTGTTTATAAAGGAAAAAAAAAAAAGCAAAAAGCAATATCTCGCGAGATCTCGCGAGATCTGGCGAGAAATAGCGAGAATGTTAATTAATTAACCTTTGTTTGGCTGAGATTGTTATTGTTAAGTTCATAAGGTTAGTTTAGTATTTTAGCTACTAATAAGCACCCCCATCACATTGGATTTCTATAGCCTGCCATTTTCCTCAATATGCCTCGTTGCCACGATCTGAGTCTTATTTCTTTAAATTTTATGCCTCTATACACCTTTGTGAGATTATATGCGCTTGTGGTTGGGTGCTTCAAGCAAACAAAGCATAAACTCTATTTGTTCAACCTTTACTGTTAGGGATGATAATATTAAGCAATCGATTCTGCCTTCCAGTTTTAGACATACGATAGGCCGTGTAGACTTTTGGCTTGGTATCTTGTGCATTTATATACTGTAGAACATATTCTTTGTTTTCTTCCACATTAGTTATGTACTTGTTGCTGGTTTTTAGTAACTTTCTTTGGTTCTGTGTTGGTATTATCATTCTGTGTTAATTTGTCATAAGCTAGTTCACACTTTCTTTATTACTTTGCATATTTCATTTGGTTGCAATTTCTTGACGGGTCCATCTAGTGAGGTATCTACAGAAGCACCCTCTGGGATGTTTTTATCTGCTATATGGCAGCTTTTATTGGAGTCAAATTTTTTTGGTCAGGAGTCAAATTTTGTGGTCATATTATCCACATCATCCTTGACTCATTGGTAAGTTTTGGCCCCAAAACAGTACACCATGTGGCAGAATCAACAGCAAATTTTGGTCAATATTTGCAATGCCAAGGAAGGGTTCAATAAATGGTGGTCCATTGAATTGAGTGTGCCTGAAGAATTCGTTGGATAGACAACACATAGTCTCCTGTCTATCCAAGGTTAGAATCAGTATATCAGCCCTTATTGGATAACTGAAAAATACAAGGAGAGAAATATTACTTGTTGCTGAGCCATATGGCTTTGGGCCACAAAATTTGGCATGTGGAGTGTAATGATGCTCTCTACCTATCCAACAATTGGATCAGCCAGCCTCCGCGGGCTGAAACTATATGCTTGTCAAGAGACCCTCTTTAGATATGCTTATCTAGAGAAACGTTTGCCTAATCATTCAATATTGTTGTTTTAGTATTTGTTATGTATATAATGTGCTTCATGTTAGTCATGGTGGATGCCTCACCTTGTGGCTGGCACTAGGATGCTTTAGTAATCTAATTTTTCTCTTTTGACTTAATTTGATGATCTTAAGTCATCAAACATCAAGGAAACAAACTTCTTTCCATGCCAACAATTTGTGCCCCCCCTGCTGTTTTCTTGTTTGATGATGCAATGCCTACCAATTTGAAACTGTCGATGTCACTATGAGCCCACATTTGCAGTAGACATTGACCACAGATGGACCTAGCTTATGTCAGTAATTCCAACTGACCTCAACATGCCTTGGATTCCCCAGATTTGATGTTAATCATTGCTGTCTTGTTCCTAAATTTGCTTAAATTGTACTTCTAAAATTTCTTTTTTGCAGGCTCTTATGTACCCACTTCTTGTGGCATGCAAATCAATAAGCAAGTTGCGTCAGGCTGCAGCTCAGGAAGTGGTTGATAAAGTTAGGCAGCATAGTGGCACACTTGTAGATCAGGTGAAAAATAAATATCTGGTTGACTGCTTATGCTGCAGTTTTTTTTCTTATAAAATTTTGGATTAAAATATCTTTCATACAGGCACAACTCGTGTCAAAGGAGTTGATTAGGGTTGCAATATTGTGGCATGAAATGTGGCATGAGGCATTAGAAGAAGCTAGTAGGTTGTATTTTGGCGAACATAACATTGAGGCAATGCTAAAAGTGTTGGAGCCATTGCATGAAATGCTTGAGGAAGGTGCTAGCAGGGGGGATACCACAATAAAGGAGACAGCCTTCATTCAGGTAATTTTGTTATTCTATAGATTTTCCATGGTTCACTCATCCAGCAAATTAGGGAATGGTGCCAAAGCCTCCAATACATGTGAATTTTAGTAAGATGCAAAAAAGGGCTTGGTTTTTATGTGATTATCATTTATTATGTATTAATAAAAAATTATGAGTCTGTGAAGCAAGGTTTTGAATTTTGGTTTCATGCCTGGTTTCGGCCAGGCCAAAAACCAAAATTTCGGTCGAAATGGCCGAAATCCGGTATTTTTTTTTTTTTTTTTTAAAGGTAATTTCCGGGGGGCAATTTTTTCCATTGATAATTTTTTAACCTTCTTCACATATCCATTGAATTATTTTCACTAAAAAAAAATTCTACATTTGGACCGAAAACAAAATTTGGGACCTAAATTAGGGATATTTATACTGAAATTTAGACCAAAACAGTGATTTCTACCGAAATTTGGACTGAAACCGAAATTTGGTACTTTTTCATTTTGATACCTGGTTTCATTTTGGACCAGTGAAATTTCGAAACATTTCGGACTGAAGCTGAAATTTTGGCCAAAATTTAGAACCATGCTCTGAACAATATCAAGATATAGTTGGCCTTGCACTGATGAATTCTTTAGGATTATTAAAATTCCTAGCTTTAATGCATAACAATTTTGTTGAGTGTTGTAGTAGTTTGAGTAATGAGAACTGTGAAAGCAGGCATATGGTCGTGAGTTGCAAGAGGCTTATGAATGCTGCATGAAGTATAAGAGAACTGGAAAAGATGCTGAACTTACTCAGGTATCGAACTTCATGTAAATTTTGTGTATTTTTGTCTTGTGGAAGTGTTTGGCATATAGCATCCATATTCTTCTTTCTTCTCCCTTGTCTCTCTTAGTCCCTCGTTCATGGATTAGCATGAGTGTAATAAACTTTTAAGCATTATTTCCAGCTAGATGTACTTTGGTGTTGGGATTTTACAATACTCATGCAGTCATATATTCTCTTCCAAAACGAATGGAACAATCACTGAGTTTTTAACTCTTGAACTGTTCTTTAGTTTTTAATGCTCTTTGGTTTCATTGATTCTTCATGTCTTCATGTTTAACTGTAATTCGTTGAAGCTTACTAATTGTATAATCAACTAAGTAGGTTTGATTACCCCAATAGTTGAATATTTCTGGGCAATTTTTCTTGTCCATTCTGAAAATTATGAAGCTTTTCTTGAGGGGTGAGAAAACTTTGTTCCGATACAGTGTTTGGTCTCAATTATTTCCCCTGAATTTTATTTCTTGTGGGGTGGTTCTGCCGTGGCTTTTGTGTGGGAGCCTGGGAGGGGCGTGAGTGGTGTTTGTTCTTGGGAAGCTGTCTGTTCAGGAGGTGGTGTTGGTTTTGTTGTGTTTTTCCTCCCACTTGTGGTTGGAGGGATATATTCCTCTTTTTCTGTCTCCCCTTTGATGCATATTTGCAGTTTTTTGTACAACCTCTATGCTGTACTTCTGCTTCTTTCTTTTTCTCCAATAATTTCTGTTAGTGTTGCCTGCCAAAAAAGAAAAGAACTAATCCTTATCCCAAATTGAACCCTGTTGCAACATTACACCCTGTTGAAGTCTTTAGAGTGGATGAATCCTGTTTGCAGGGCAGCATGCAAAAGTTTCTGGACATTAATCATATTGATGCTAATTATCTTGTCTCCCTAATGGGAGTCTCTTTTATTATTGTGCTTCTATTGGATTGACATTAGGAATAATTGTTTATTTCATGGATTTGAGTAGTTTAACCTTATTAATTTAATATCTTATTTTCTATTTTTTTTATCGTCGTTTACTTCATACATTATACGAGGTTCAAGGTTCCGGTTTCAACCAGCCTTGAAACTGAGTTGTTTTGGTTGAAACCTGAGATTTTTCCCAAGTCAATTCGAAACCTTGGTTTCGAGGCCCATAAGTGTCTTTTTGGATCTGATTTTTTTTTTATTTATTTTTTTATTTTTTATTTTTTTGTGTATCATATTTGAACCTTTTAACACCTATTTCCCACATTAGTTTAAAATAAAAACATCCAAAATGATATTATGTGGTGTGAACCCAAGTTTGCTCATATATGTTGTAGGCTGAATGCTGTTGTACACTAGCAAACTAAGCCCTATGGACCTAACTGTTAAGCATTAACATCATTTAACTATAATATAGGTCTATACATGAAATTATGTAATTAAAACAATAAAAATTTTCATTTAATAATTTAATTCTAACCCATCAATTCAACATGGAGTTTCGTGGTGCATCTAATCCACGAGCCACGTACCACGGATGGTGTCGATAACAATCCTTCGTTTTCAGCACATATGTATCCCATGACATAGCTGGTCTCAGTTGTTCCGAAAATCAGTGAGACTCACATATAGACCCTATCATCAGCATAATGGAGGTATCCTAGTCTAGGGAATGGTTCACCAAGTGATTTAGTGGGTGGAGCGGGGGTAGGCATAGGCATAGGCATAGGCATAGGCATAGGATATGAGAAGATGGAGTTGACGAAAGATGATCCAACACCTGACTCACCTCCATAGCCATCAACATATCCAACATACATTCCATACCCAGCATGTGCTTTCGAACCGATACTCTTGATGCCATTATCATCATGTTGTGCTATACGGGGGCTCTCTGCAATGAAAGATGGTGCACGTCAATGCCTAGATCCTATACTCTCCCTTAATTTTATGGCTTCCATGGTTCTAGACAAGCTCGATATATCTTTGGGATTCATCCCTGTTGCTTCCTCTTCATGTCTAAATTGTCTACGTGAACCTTGACTGTAGCCTCTACTAATATTACTCCGTGCACCGTGGTCGAAATCATGTGTAACATGATCGAATTGACTTTTCCCTATGAATCTAATGGGATCCGGCAATGGCTCTTTTACTGACTCTGGCTCCTGCACCATTTGATCGACTCCTCGCATAAGGCTGCATTACTATCATCACCACCAGGTCCACCACTACCATCATCATCACCACCATCACTACCGCCCTGGGTGGGGGAAGGTGTACGAGTGTCTCCTGTGGAGCGCGACCAATCCTCCAAGTCATCTTCACCAGCCTGAGATTCAAATGGACACTGGGGCTGTAAGTGGACTCTACTTGCTGATACCATTTACTCCTCTGCATTAACATGCAACTCTGAAGCAGCCAGAGATTTGGGCCAACCCCCAGACTCATCTAATAGAGGCTCAACACAATCCTTAACCCACTCATAAAGATGATCTTGCTCCTATTTCGTCCAACTGGAAGATTTCACTCAGTTCGATTGGGGTAGTATCGTTGTCCATGCCTAGGCGTATGTGTTCCTTGTCAGTCTCATATTATAGTGCACATATACTAAATCATCAAGCCGCTTTGGACCCAATCGGTTTCGTCTCTTGGTGTGTATGAGAGGGAATGTGATCCAGTTGCGTTCATATCTAGTAGTAGCAGAGCATGTCGGATAGCAGTTTCACTCTTATTTTATGTAGTTTAGGTGAGTCCGACCCATTTAGGACCCATCATTTAGCTGCAAAATAACATAGAACAGTGTTGTTAGATGATGACAATTATACTACATGCTTAAAATATTAATGGAGAGATTGAAGGTGATTGGACATACAAGGCGCTGTTGTTGCCTGGCCAGTAATTGTCACTACCTGACCAAAACTTCCAATTGCATCCCTGAAGCTTTTGAGCTGGACCAAACATTGATGAATAATAGTGTTAGCAACAATACCATATTTATAACGATCTAGGTCCGTCATTACCAAACCAAATAAAGTAGTCGTCGTCTTGATTTACAATGGACTAGTAACTCGATTTTGGCTCAAGTTTTGCCACCACTTCTTGCATTCAACTATAAAATCTTGATGCAACCCTAGTTTGTCGTTGTATTAATACTTGGGATTGAGATAGTATGCTGCAAATTGGAAAGTAATGTGAATCTAAGCTTAATTAATTAAAATTAATTGAGAATTTGATATGCATGAAGTAAGAACTGACCAGTCTCGTGGAGTGGATGCTTCAGCCGTCTCTCCCAGCGAAATTTGATTATAGAATTGTATTTCGAAGTCCCATGTCTTTATGCTTCCTCCACTTAGATCTTCGTCAAATTGATTGCTGCCCACAAGTGTGGTAACTGGTAAGTGGGTTTCTTCTGTGAATTAACCATTCTCAACACTTTCACGATCAGATCTAAGATCAACACAACTTTTTTCACATCATCCCATAATTTGTCACTGGAAATGGTTGCTTGGGCTATCGTACCTCCATGGTAACTAGATTGAGGCCACTCAAACCATTCCTCTGAAGCAAACATGAACCTCAGTTCAGACTTCTTCGTTTCAAAACTCCTTAGAGCAACGTAGTTTTAGGTGAATCGTGTCAACCCTGCCTCACCAAGTCCCCACCACACTTGCTTCTCAACATTTGTAAGGCATATCCATGATTATAAACAAATTTAGTGACCTGCCTTGCACTTTCTACAACCTCTTTGACAAGTTTTATATTGCCCATGTCCTTTAACATCAAATCAATATAGTGGGCTGCATAGGAAGTCCATAATAGTTGATATCTTCGATTGTTCCTAAATATTTCCCCAATTTTCTTGAAGTTATCGACATTGTCAGTGACAACCTGTATCACATTTTCCACACCCACATCATTTACCACTTTTTATGTATGTAGCATCCTTTTCATGCTGGATGCATCAACAAATTTTAAAAAGATTGTTCTCCGATCATAGCTCACCATGAAGTTGTCTGGTGGGTCTAGTCCAACCATCACTCATCATAGTGACCCTGTATGCTTCCCAGTGTGGCTTCAAACTATTGACTTCCTCTTCTATAACCTTCTTATGTTGAGGTAAGTATGCTTTGTAGATCTCATGTGTTGTGGCCCCTTCTACTCCTAGACCTGCCCTACCTATGTCATCCAATATGCTCTGATAATAAGGCCTTGTAGTGGCATTCCTTGGTTTTCTATTATTGAGCATCCACTTAGATACAACATTTCCCACCATGCTTTTAACCTCAGTTCAAAAATGTTTCAGCTTTTTCTGTGCCTGGTCTTGTCTGGAAAATACAACAAGATCCCTCTGAAGGACCTCAGCAGCTTGGTTATGGTGTGGTGGTGGGGCTGGGGCTGGACTCCTCACACTCTGGGTCAACCTAAATTGTAACTCTAGCTCACCCCCACGCTCGACCTCGTCCTCCTCCCTTATGTATCTGCATTTATCTCTACTGTTGCCTGTCTAGATGACCCAGCTCCTCTGACCATCTACATTACCCTATCTAGCTCCTGGTAAAATGCATGGCTACTAGCTATCTTGGCCCTCCTCAACTGTGGTGTCTCTGCCTTTATAAATTCTTGGTCATCCAAATTTGGCTCATCGTTATCATAGTCCTCCTCCCCTAACTCTGGCATCCTGTTCAGACCATAGTTAGAAATCTCGATTCTCGAGGGTGTCTCGACCCTCTGAGAAACCGAGATCTCGGAAATCTCGGTCGAGATCTCGGCGAGACATTGCACAAAAGCCGTGAAGGCTTAAAATGTGCATTTCGACCCTAAAATGACCATTTTAAAACTTGATACTCTGGGGGAACCCTATTTTAGCATATATAAACATATTTAAACCATAAAATTGTATAAATAATCACACATGGTGGTTGTTTGGGTTTACACCCATGTTTGACAGTATCGGCTTGAAATTCAAATGTAAACCTAGGGTAATATTGGCTATTCTACATAATGTAACACTACTAGAAGATCACAGAAGACCAAATGAGCCAGTAAAATGATATATTAGGAGAAGAATAAACATAATAACACTTAATTAGTTAATTCTCATAGTAAAAAAATCCCATAGTACTAGTAGTCAAGTAGACTATACAATCATAATTCATGCATTATGTCAAAACCAGTCAAGAATTAGTCGAAAAATGGTCGAGAACTGGTCGAAAATGTCGAGAAATGGTCGAAAATGTCGAGAAATGCTCGAGAACTAGTCGAGATGGTCAAGACACTGTATCGAGGCGAGATCTCGTCTCGAGCTCCTCGAGATCTTCGAGATCTCGCCGAGATTTAAAACTATGCTTCAGACATGCTTCTTCAAATTCCAACTTGGCTGCTCTTTTTTTTTTTTTTTTGCTTGTTTTTCGTCATCGTTGCAGTGGCCTTCTTCACTTTGCTTGGGACATTAAGACAGCTCGCGACATCTCTGCTCCAACCAGCTAGATGCCACTTCAATCTAGTGGCTCCACCTCCCTTAATCTTTTTACGGCAATAGTTACATTGTGATTGCTTCTTAGTAGCTATCATTGGTATCCCATGCCTCCATGCAATGTCACCACTTTGTTAGTCGGTCATCCTGGCTTTTCCACCGACTCCTTGATCCATGATGATATATATAGAGTTACCGATTTATTTTAGTCATGAGAATATGGGTGGTTGATGTCAACCGCCAAGGTGTCCTTGGTATTTCAAAACTGTGATGCTAATGGTTTATTTATTCTTTTCCAGGCTTGGGATCTTTACTATCATGTATTCAGACGCATAGACAAGCAGCTTCCTAGCCTTACTACCTTGGATTTGCAGGCAAGAATTGTGTATACTATATTTATGATGAATGTAGCCTCTTGAATCTCGTCGGCATGGTACTGACTTTTCCATCAATCTGTAAAATAACAGTCTGTTTCCCCAGAGTTGGTAAATTGTCGCAATCTAGAGCTTGCTGTGCCTGGGACGTACCGAGCTGGTAAGTGGTAACTTGGCCTAGGGTCTGATCTTATATCTGTTTGGTTCATAACTCAATTTCTGTGATACTCAAATATGCCCCAATGTATTGTGTTTCAGGATCGCCTGTGGTTACGATTGCTTCATTTGCACCACAGCTTGTTGTGATAACATCCAAACAGCGACCTCGAAAATTGACAATTATCGGAAGCGACGAGGAGGAATATGCTTTCTTGTTGAAGGGGCATGAAGATTTGCGTCAAGACGAGCGTGTGATGCAGGTATCCATTCTCGTTTTACAGATTTTTCCATTTGCTAATGCATGGATGAAGAAAATCCTTGGGTTGCTGTAATAGCATAAATAGATGTACTATTTGTTTTATGTTTTTTTTTCCCCTTCTTGTAGCTTTTTGGGCTGGTGAATACTCTGCTGGAGAACTCGAGGAAAACTGGTGAAAAGGATCTTTCTATTCAACGATATGATGTCATTCCATTATCTCCAAACAGTGGCTTAATTGGATGGGTTCCAAACTGTGACACCTTGCACCATCTTATTCGTGAATACAGAGAAGCTAGAAAGGTTTGTTCAAACTTTGTTTGCTTCTTTCTTTTTTCGTCCTTTATAAAATTCTTCAATTTTCATTTATTGGTATTCATCATTTTTTTTCCAGATAACGTTAAATCAAGAGCACAAACTTATGCTGGCTTTTGCACCGGATTATGACCACTTGCCACTCATAGCTAAAGTGGAAGTATTTGAGCATGCTCTGGCAAATACTGAAGGAAATGACTTGGCAAGGGTGTGTCTCTTTTTTTGTATCCTGATTTGCGTTTAATAAATGCCATTTCATCTAGTGGAAAAAAGCTTTCGAGAATCTGTACTTTGGATTCTCTTTATTTACTTTTCAGGAATCTCTTTTCTCATGTTACGTAGTGTTGAGTATTGGCAGGTTCTATGGTTAAAAAGTCGTACATCAGAGGTCTGGCTATATCGGAGGACAAATTATACTAGAAGCTTGGCTGTTATGAGTATGGTATGTGTTGCTAACTTATATATATGTTCTTTGGTGGTCTGAAATGTCAGTATGTATGGCTTACAGGTAAGTTGTGTGTGTTCCAGGTTGGTTACCTTCTTGGGTTGGGGGATCGACATCCAAGCAATCTTATGCTGCATCGTTCTAGGTATTTTTAGAATTTTCTTTTATTTCTTATTCAGAGAGAATGAGTTGGCAGTCAATTGTCATTGAAGCTTAACTAACTATTTTATTGTTTTTTAGTGGGAAGATCTTGCATATTGATTTTGGAGACTGCTTTGAAGCTTCAATGAACAGGGAAAAGTTTCCAGAAAAGGTATTGTTTTCAACATGTCATATTTGCTCCATTTTAAGCATCTTATGTTTATGGTTCTTAGTTTCAATTTAGATATGTTGAACTCTCTAATATTGATTATTCTTGACACAGGTTCCCTTCCGTTTGACTAGAATGCTTGTGAAAGCTATGGAGGTTAGTGGCCTTGAGGGTAATTTCCGTTCAACTTGCGAGAATGTGATGCAAGTCCTCCGAACAAATAAGGATAGTGTGATGGCTATGATGGAGGTAAGGAGAGAAAGATCGACTTGTTCTGTAATTCTTCTCTTAAGCTATGGTGCTTGACGACAAAGTCATTTCACCATGCGTCTACTAGGAAAAACTCCAGCCTGACTTGACTGTATTGATGATTATTGACATGCCTTTTCAAGATGCACCTGTCTACTTATCAAGTAACTAAATGCTTTGAAGGTTTTAGGATTGCTTTTGCCTTAAAAAATGTTCCATATTAAAGGAAAATTAAAATTATTTACAAAGATGACCAAAATATCCGTGATAGTCAATGCCAAGGGAAAATTCTGTGATACTTTTTTGTGTTTTCTGATGGAGCATTTGGACCTTTTTAATCTTCCAATTTCATAGAAAATAGAGGAGTGGATAATTTTATATGAAAATTTTGAAGAATTAATGAGCTAAAAATGTAGTCAGTGACCAATAATCTGGTGAATTACCTTTGAACTGGCGGTTGCAAATTGAGGAAGCAGCTGGCCACCTTGGTGGTGATGTTCTCAAAAATTTTTTGTTCCAACTATTATGATTTAAAGCCTTAATTTGGAACCTTAACTTGCTAGCTTGAACCTAAGCCTTGAACCCAAGCGTATTACTAAACCTTTATGGGTTTGGTTTTCACTTTTTAGGAGAACTTAGGAATTGCACAAATGGTTGAAACGATGAGGGAAGGTCAATTAAGGTGGTAGGACATATGCAACAAGGACCAGCAATGCACTCCTGAGTGACTTAATGCAAGTTGAATTTTGTAAAACTTTGAAGGCTGAAGGAAAAGCCAAAAATGATCAGGGTTTGAAGAAGTGAGGCTGCACACCAGAGCTTAAGAGTTGGTAGATGCTGTGGCTTTAGATGAGGTGTAATGAAAACCACAATTAGTCAAGGTCTACTTTAGTTGAGCTGAGCTTAGCTGAGCTTAGCTGAGCTATGCTGTATTGTGTATAATGAAATTTAGTGAAATCTAGGTTGGAGTGACACGGCTCCTTGCCAATTTCTCATAACTTATATCTATATGTGACGAGGACGGACGTGCTTCAGTGTCGACAAGACAAACCTTAGAAACTTATATTCTTCCTCCATGCAAGCATTGAGGTCCTATAATTATGTTTTTTTTCCTCTTTAGGTCACCACATATAATATGATTTTATTTATGCAAGCATGTTCTCTCTCTCTCTCTCTCTCTCTCTCTCTCTCTCTCTCTGATGGCAAGGTAGGGTTATAGCTCAATTTATGCCCAAACCTTGCTAGGGTAGGATCTTTCAACCAGCCTAATTCAAATTTAACACTTTAACAAAAGTACGAATGATTGAATTTGACAAATAATTACTCAACTTCAAATCTACCCAATAGAATGCTTCGAAACTTGAAAACAATGATCTTTAGGATATGAGAAACAATATTCCAGAAGATGAAGTTGATCCAACGGGCGGGATCGAAACCAATCTTGTTTGAAAGTCTCGAACCTGTATTTTAGCAAACCAGAATTAAAAAATTATGAAAAACTCACTTATCTTGAGATTTAGCCGTTGGAAGACCTTCAAACTTGGAGGGGAAATACTCTAGGATATGCTTGATAACATACCCAAATTTGAAGATGATCCAACCATGGATGAAGAAGTTATGAATTTTCAAGAAACTGCTATCATCTGAAAACGGGAATGAACAAAATAAAAGTTTTGGTTGAGTAAGAACTAGTTCCTAAATGGAATGTCCAAAAATAAAAAAGAGAAACTTCCCTTTATAACTTTTAGGAAAGTTTCCAAAACAAATAACATCTATGACTGACTCATATGATAACCAACCTTAGGAAACAAAACAAATTTAGGAAACAAAACTAATGACTAATTTTAAGGAAACAAATCTAACTTTTTTTGAATTTAGGAAGAAGGCAAAACAAATCTAACTTTAGAACTCCTTATGCAATATGTAATTATATATTTGCTTGATTCGAAGCTTTTGAGTATTTTTACCTAATCTAGTGATGCATAATGAAAAAAAAAAAAGGAGATGTCAGCTAAAGAAAAGAGATGCAACTTGCCTCTTTTTTTGCCCAAATCTTTCGATTCATGATTATAGCAATGTAAATCCCAAAAACTTGTTAAAATGGTGGATATTAAGGTCTTTTTCTATGCTAGATGATTTCCCCAAACTCAGATCGAAGAGAAAAATAAGTTTCCAAGGCCTTTGGTTTCTCTCGGTTTCGTATCTCGTTCGTACAGGTTTAAAGGAGGCGTGTCTTACCTGTTTCGGTCCATGTCGGGCAGTATCAACCTGTATTGGCTGACACAGGGAATATACAATTACTTTTGGGGTTTTTAGTATTTTAAGTTTCGGACTGGTACCATATCATATCGAGGCCTTCCGATACTGATACATATCAACTGATACGGTACCTTAATTTTGACACAAAACATTTCACCACAATTTATACTGTACTAATAAGAGATTTGTCATTTTTATGTATATTCCAAAAGTAAAAGAATACCTTGTAGATGATTGGAAGGAAAAGGTAATCTAAATTCTATCCTAATCCTAATAACTGCAGTTGCATTTTCCCAGTACGTAGGGTCCATTTCGTATAGTTATTTATTTGTTTGTTGACAAAGTGCCCTTTTCTTATATTGCTTTTTCTTTCTGAAGATATTTATTCTTAGTGCCTCCTACTTTCAGGCCTTTGTACATGATCCTCTCATTAATTGGCGACTTTTCAATTTTAATGAAGTCCCTCAAATGGCAAATTATGCTAGTACTCATGTCCAGCCTGTTGTAAATAGTGAAGAATCTGCAACAAGTAGAGAACAACTTCCTCAACCTCTACGGGGTGTTCGTGAGAGGGAACTTCTTCAGGTGACTGCTGGTTATACTATTGTATCTTCAATGTTTTATACTTTGGTTTTTTGTGCTCGGTACTCATGCTTTCTTTGAATTGGTTTCCTTTAGGCTGTAAATCAGCTTGGCGACGCCAATGAGGTTCTAAACGAGCGTGCTGTGGTTGTTATGGCTCGTATGAGTAATAAACTTACTGGACGTGACTTCTCAACTGGTTCTTCAGTGTCTGGATCTACCAGCGCCGTCCAACACACAGTAGATCACAGTACCTTGATTTCAGGAGATACTCGTGAAGTGGATCATGGTTTATCTGTAAAACTGCAAGTTCAGAAGTTAATTCTCCAAGCTACATCGCATGAGAACCTCTGTCAAAACTATGTTGGGTGTGTACCAATCACCATCTCCCTTTCCTCTCTCATTATCCATGTATCATATTTCAGTTCTCATATATGTTCATCTTCCCTGCTGAGTCCAGCCCTACTGAATAAGGGCATAAATTTCCAAACTCAGAGTTAACTGGCTCAGCTCTATTCGACCCTGTTACCAAGGAGTTAATCGAGCGTACTTGGTCCTATTAGGTAGAACTCAGTTGATTCAAGGCCTCAAGTCAGATTGACTTTCCTGATTCGGCTGAGTCTTATTCCAATTTCAGCATGAGAAATGTAGTACCTGGAACTTGAACGTGAGACTCAGTAATTCCAAACACCTTTACAAAACAAAATATTACCATTTTTGTGTCCGTAATATTGATTAGGATTCTTTAAATTCTTAAAATCTTTATTCACTTTGTGGTCATCCTTGAAATTTTGAACGAGTTTACATTGCTGGCTCAAGTTTTTTCTATTCAAGAATGCAATTTCTCATGTGCTTCAACCAATTATACCAGTTGAGCAACTCTAGAGGGGAGGGGAACCATAATCTCTAATGAGGCTATTATGTACTGGCAGTAACTCTCCCCTTCCCCGACTTTTATCCCGAAATTTTAAACTCAGTGTGACCAGATGACCATGAGGCTCTGTTATTGTTACAACCCTGTTTAAAAGCTTCTACATGTGGTTTATGCCTCTGGAAATGGCAGTGAGAACATACTAGTTTCTGTATGTAATGGCATTTATTAGTGCACTTTTGTTCTAAATTTTATTTCCACATCATATTTGTAATTCATTGTCTATGTGAAACGCTGAGATTGTCTCTTCCACTAATTCATGGTCTCTGTGAACGCTAAGATTGTCTCTTCCACTACCCTGATATTATTTATTAATTTATTGTGTGGGAATCTACTACGTTGTTAGCTTGTGAGTCTTTCTTCTTTTCTATTTCCTTAACCATGTTGTCTTATCCATACCGTCGCTTTTTTCAGGTGGTGTCCATTTTGGTGAGCGGCTGCAAATTTGTAAGTATTTTATGTATATGAACTGTACAGGATTTTCCAGCTATTGTAAAATTAGATAGGAGAATGATGAGTATGTACAGAGTAGTTTTTAGAAGGAAGAAAATTATAATTGTGTATTAGAGGCTGTCCTGAATTCACTCGGGCTTTTCTGCTGTAAGTAGTGAATGACAAAACTACTGATGTTCTCAGAGATACAAAATGAATAAAGCCACATTGTTCTTCTCAGTTTTTCCTTGTCAGGATTGTGCTTTTGATCATGTTTTTGTTAATCCTTTGCTCTGTTTGAAACTTAGTAGCTCAGGTTGAGACTGTTGATGAAGTGATGGAGAATCTGTGTAAATTTATGGTCATTGTTGGACACATTGTATTCACAATCAGAACATTGGTAAAATTTCATCCCAAAGGGTAGATGAAGTCACTCAAAAGTACATTGATGCCGTTCTTTATTTTATTTATTTATTGTGTTGGCCCATTGATGACCAAATATCTGGCAGCTCCATTGGCATTCAAAGTTTGTGGTCGTGTCCACATCATCACCGTACCTTTAAGTTAGGAAAGTTTTGGTCCAACTGATACTCCCGCAAGGAGATTTTCACAATTCTACTTTGGAAGCTGCGGGCTGATTTTGGTTGGATGCTTGAGAATGTAAGGTTAAAGCTCTTAGGCTGCGTTTGGTATGCATTCTAGGATAAGAACACATTCTGAGATGACAAAAACTGTGTTTGGCATTGCATTCTCTTTCTTGAATCATGAAATGCATTAGAGAATGATGGTCATTCTGGAATGTGTTCATTAACTTATTCTGTATATCGGAAATGCTTTGTTCTTATTATCATCCTAGTTTAGGAATGCATTTTTAAAAAAAGGGGTTCCTGTTACTGCTGGAAATGTGGCTATTCTAAGTGTGTATTCAATGTTAATTTAAACAGAATTGCTGCTCCAGAAGACTAAGACTGTAGAGAAGCCTCATACTGGTGGGTGCTATCTCAAATTTTCCATTTTATATTTATTTTTCTCTTGGTTATGTTTTGAGTCACTGATCTGGAATCAAAGCTTACAATTGCCTACTGAGTTTCAATCAAACCGACAGCCACAGTTTCTTACTCTTACAAATTGCAAATTCCAACTTTGCATAAAAAATAAAATAAATTTGCAAATTGCAACTGGAAAACAAGGAGTCGGATGAGTATGCTGTTGCTTCCTTTCTGACAAGAATGAGAGAAACCCTTTCTGTTTGTGAACGAAGGTTTCATACAGGTATGAAGCTGGCACTGAATGTTTTTCATGGCATCATCCATATGGCAGAGCAAGACCTTCTAAAGCATGCATAACCCATTGGAACACTAGAGACCCACAAAAGGATTGATTACAAAAATAATAATAAAAAAAAACCTTAAACCTTATAACCAACCCTATTACATTGAAATGGATTCTTAATTAAATCCTTAGAAATGTAAGAACTCAACTCAACTAAACCTCAACCCAATTAAATGAATGAGTTAACAAGAATCTTTCTTTTTACCACTCAACTTCAGAAATAGAGGGACATATAGCTTGACAACCCCTTCAGCTTTTCTAGGTGGCCTCTTGTGCTCCATAATTTCCAACAAATTATTCTTATCTTTACAACTGGCTGGTAAAGAATTTCCACGTGGCATATATAGCCATGCCCACATAGGAATCCAAATTCCAACTTGTCTTCTAGACTGATAAACTAATGATTTGTTCATAAAGTTCTTATAATAGGGATTAATTTATCTCTACTTGGCTGATTTAATTATTAAGAATATTCTTTTTCATCTTATAATTTATTCAGCAATATCCTCCAATTACCTTTTTCCTAATTTTTCTGACCAAAATACCCTAATGATTTAAGAATATCTAAAATAAATTGAGAAGGGACAAAGGGTAGCTTTGTCTTTTGGAAATTCTTCTAGATTTATTTCCACCTTTTGTAAAGAGATCAAACAAAAAAAAATTGCCCGGGTTGATTTGATTTTGATTTCTTCTTTGATTTCATGCAACAAATGATGAAAGCAAAACCACATCCCATACGCTGCACAAACCCTAGATTTGGTTTTATAATATTAAATTTTAGTATTGGATCATGACTTAATTTGAGAAAAGAATCCACAAAAAAAAATCTACTTCACTTATTCCTCTCTATAACATTTCACATTCTTAAAGAGGTTTTTTTTTTTTTCCTTGCCGGTCGGACTTACCACCCGAACCGAAAAATGTATTACAAAACGATAGACCGGTCCAGGTGGTAATGTCATGAAATAATGAACTTGAAAACAGATTGAAATTCCTAACAGTCAAGACTCATGTAGCGGTAAGATTTCCGGTTCATGGTTCTTGTCGGTTGGACCTAGCACCCAAATCGACAAATGTATTACAATGATAGACCGTTCTGAGGAGTCAGAGTGGTTAGGGTCACGAAATAGTGAACTTGAAAACAGATTGAAATTCTTGAGACTCAAGAGACTTACCACTCAAACCGAAAACAACAATAGACCGGTCGTGTACTCAAGGTCACGAAATAGTGAAATTGGGCCTGCAGCAAACCAACTCTAGGACCTGATCAAATTCGGGAAAGTGACTGGTAAATATGGATCAAACCGGTTGAACCGGGGTGATATCGGCATATATACTATTATACTTATATCTGGTTGGTATCCAAGTGGACGAATCGGATCCAAGTTAGCAAAAGGAGAAATGAAATCGTCATCAGTCCTCTAATGCTGGACGATGTGTATTGAAGGCTGAAAACTTTATTTCAATTGGATTCTCTAAAGAGATGCTACCTAGAAAAGGAAATATTGAGAAGAGATTTTGTTAATGGGTGGACAACATATCCCCTTTATAGGAATGCTATGACATAATGGTTCTGATAGAAATCATTTCTGAGGAGACCTTACAACCATTTTCAATTTAAAGCTGGGATTCTCTGCATCATCCATGGGAGGCATTTGAAAAAAAAAATTAGCCCTAAGGTGGGCCCCATATATATATGTCATCTTATGGTGTTTTTCCCCCTCATTGTTGGTTTTGCTGATTCAAACCAGTTAAAAGAAAATTGACAAAAAAAAGAAAAAAAGAAAAATGGATTCGATTTTTGTACACAGGTCGTGTAATATACAAAGTGTTTCGTCTGATAGAGGGAGATCTTATGGTAGAAGCCATGGTCATGTACATGCATGGTACTGTATAAGAGATTTTGTTAGGGAAAAGTTTGGCCAGATTGTTCAGGTGAAAACCTTGGTTTCGTATAAAGGTGAATCGAAATCAACCGTTAAAAACCGAACCAAACCATAAATAAACAATTTGGTTTTAGTTTTGACCATAGATGTTTACCCCTTCAATAGTCTCACATTGAATGCTCGAAGTGCCTTAAGTAGGACGAACTGTCTAAATTGGATGTGACTCGTCAAATATCATTAGCCTATGCTCCATGACCATTTCCAGTCTTAACAATTTACTCATTTTCCTTTACACCCCGAGATCCCATGCTTCTCTAAGACCTCTTCTAATGCTGACACCGTCATCTTTGTCGAAAAAGTCAAAAGCTTAGAGAAGCAGTATCCAGGGAAAAGGTTTTGCTACAACATTATTATATAATTGATTAGGAACAGATTATTAATCGATTTTGGTTTGACTACTTAGAACCAATAATTAATCGGTCAAGTTTTGGTTTATGTCTACTTTAACTCAAACTGAATCCAATTGAACCGATTAAAACAAAACGAGACCAATTTCCACTTATCGGGTCAAAAGTCTAAACTGGTCTTTTCAGATGGTTTGAACTTTGAACTCTTTACACATTATGGAGACATTAGGTTTACCCTTAAACAAGTTTACCTGGTCTTGTGACCTGTTCAGCTTTTTTTAAATAACTACTAGGCAATGAACATTTGTGTATAATGTGTGAGAGAGAAGTAACCCCACCTGATACATAATTTAGCACAGATGATTAAAATAATATAAACATAAGATAACTTAATATATCATTTAGACTATCATGACTACTTTACTCATTAAATGATCCACACCCACCCACATAAACTTAACTTTTCTAACTTCTAAAAGCTCCACAAACCTCATCAACCCAAGTTCAAACACCTCCTATGGAAATTTTTTTTTATTTTTTTTTTTTTTTTTTTTTTTTTTTTTTGTAAAGAGAAGAAGTTCCAACATGTCAAAATTGAGGTCGAATCGAAAAGATTGATTAGACCGAATTGAACCGAACTTTTTATCTGTTTAGTATCAGTTTCGATATTTAGAACACGATGAAAAAGTGAAACTCATTAGACTTGACCTTTAGACCGACAGGAAAACTAGTAAAACAGAAAACCGAGATTGAACTAATAATACACCGGCAAGCATGGATTTAGGGATCTGCAAATCTATTATGATATTGACAGTGGCAGATACCAATACAATCTTGATACCTTCATTTTTTAATACCTTTTAATTTAATATCAACTATGTATCACTTTGTCATTGATTCAGTATCAATCCGATACTAATCCTATATCAATTTTCAGAGTGACCGATCTTACGAACTAAAACCATACTAGTAAGAGACCAAAATTGCGGAACCAATAGTTATTAATATAGACCGAATTAGGTCCATATTAACCCGAAACCAGACCGAACCAATAATGAAAGAAAACAAAACCAGACCTTTTGAGACCCTTTACCCAAACCCCATAACCCCCTCTCCTCTTTCTCTCTCTAAACCAAACTCTTTCTTAAGTCACAAATCACAGCCCCCAAAAAACCACTCACAGTCGCATACTGGTCTTCCACTTCATTCCATCACTTCCTCTATATAAGCCAGAGGCCTTATCTATTCCTCTGTTCCCTGCCCCCCCGCCCACCCGCCCCCCATCTCTCTCTCCCAGTCTCTCTCTCTCTCTCTGTCTCTCTGTATACCAAGTGCAAACCCTATAGACCTAAAAAGTACACAAAATGGAAAAGAACACAAGTAGTATGGGATCTCCATCACCAATTCCAACAACAGCGACGACTCCAACAACCTTCGTTCAAGCAGATGCTCACACCTTCAGAGACCTCGTGCAGAAACTCACCGGCGCCGGAGACGATTTACAGGAAAAGCTTCCAATAACACTTCCAGCAAGATTATCTCCAAGATCCTCACTTTCCGGCGACATCGTCGGACCCCGACGATCAAGTTTCAAGCTTCAAGAAAGAAGACAGAACATGAGGAAACTCGAAATCAAGCTCGGCCATACTTCGATTCGAAGCCCACCTTACTCACCTCGACAAATCCAACCCCAAACTCATCAACTGATCATATCACCCGTTCCAAGTCCAGTGACCCCACTTGGCTCTGACACTCTTTCTTCTTCTGTTCAATCCTCTGGTTCAGGTAGCGATTCTCCATCTTCGCCCGCGGTTTCAGAAGAAGAAAAAGCGATTGCAGAAAAAGGGTTTTATTTGCATCCATCACCGTTGAGTACTCCAAGGGGTTCAGACCCACCTGAGCTTCTACCTCTATTTCCTTTGAGTTCTCCAAGGCAACAATCTCGGGATCATCCATGAAAGACTTTGTTAAAAAAGGGTATGCACTTCCTAGGATTTCTATAAAGTTTTTGGTTTTCTGCCATTTTTGTTGGGTTCCACGATCTTTATCTGGGTTTCGAGAGAAACTCCAAAAACCCACAAAATGTCCCCCTGTTCTGGGTTTCTCTCTTTTGCCATTGAATACTTTTTACCAGTCAATTTGTTTATCATCACTGAAACAGAGCTTTAGTTATGGAAATGTATGGCAAGATTCGATCTGGGTTTCTTTACTATTTTTTTCTTTTGATTCAAGCGAGCAATTCAAATAACAAAATAATGGGTTTCAGAGTAATTAGAACGTGGGAAGCTTTAAATTCAGACTCAAATCTTCTCTGGAATTTCTTCCAAGACTTCTTCCATTCTTCCAAAATAGTATTCAAATGAATCAAATCCAGAACGAAGAACTGATTTCCATTTTTATTCTTTCAGAAAAATAATAAATTTATTATTTTTCTCTTAAGGTGAGGGTATTTCAGTAATTTCATAGAACCACCAGGTCAATAAATTTTCTCCCCTTTAATATCGTGTGGCAACCGTTCGCCTAACTATTTTGAAATTTTTTGAGCCGTTGGCGGCAGCGGCGCAGTCTTTACTGTTTTTAATTTCAGGAGACCGCTTTTCCAGGACCTGGGCCCACCACTTGGACCCAGGTGGCAATCGGTTGGTTCGGTTCGGGTCGAATCGGTTTTGGTCTGGTTAAATTTCGGGGTTTTAATCCGCGGCATTGAATGGGGTTGGTTTCGGTTTTCTATATTTAGTAAAAAAATTGCCTTAATGGGTTTGATCAGATCATTATCGAGCGGGGTAGGTTTCGATTTCGGTTTCGGTTTCGGTTTCGGTTTCTTACATGTAAATTAAGAAAAGATCGTCTTAATATGCTTTTATCGGTTTTACTTTATTGAGCTGGTCCAATTTTGGTTTGGACACCATTGGATTGGTTTGGTTTGTGTTAATCAATCGATTTGGTCCCATTTTGAGTTTTTTCTCACGGTTCTAAAAACACAACCCAATTATAGTCCAATAAGATTTGGTTTCAAATCAATTCATAATGAATAGGTGGGTTCGGTTTTTTATTTTAGCTTGCACCTTGTAACTCGACTTGAATCATCAGATGAAAATTGACACTAGTCTAGATAAATTATTAAACGTGCAGGCTTAGGCTCGGACAGATTAATTATCGAACAACTACTTGCCGTTTCTCTCACCATTACGGTCAAAAAATCAAATATATATGATATGGTTGATTAGCATGCGTGAGACCAATTATGGATCAGTAACTGAATGAACCGAATATAAATGTATCTATGTCTAATCTATGAGGATCAATTAGTTAAACATATCGATCAAGATACGATCAAGATACGAAGTCTTAAAATAATAGAAATCGATTAGACCCGACCGAGACGAGGGGAGGATGGACACCGTAGGTATGTATTCCTTTTCCATCTGAACAGCAAAGGGTTAGGTTCACGGACTACGGGCCTACCAGCTTCCGTTGCTTTACGTTAAAGTCACTGTCAATAGACGGCACCTTTTTGATGTGTTCTGGACCGTTCAATGCTGGAGATGTACGGTAGAGATTGAACCCACGTGATTCTTCATATAAATTTAGACCGTGAAGGACGGGGAGAAGACGAGCTATAGTACTGTATAGACTAATAAGTCATCACATGGGGGGATGACTGTCAATCGTTTTTAAGTTGATGTGGTCCCCTCCTTGATTGCCACGTGGCATACCGTTTTGATTGGGGATGTTGCTGGATCAATCATCTGATGAGATCAAAGTGAGTGATTAATCATCACCAACTGTTCTTTGATTGAAACTAAATTAGTGGAAAATAGCAAATCCTACTTAATTTCAAGATGGAATTCCTAAGTTTTGGTATATCGTGTGGAAAAATCCCACTCATTTTATTTTCTTCTTTCGATCGTGATCTAATAGTTGGAGATCACTCGATACGCATAGGTCCAGATTGTTCGGTTTTTCTTTTTTTTTCTTTCTTTGATAATAGTTTGTCTTGAATTTCTAAGTTTGGGCATTTGGCCAGTCTAGAATTCTTTCCAATTCTTTTCTACCCAAATTTACAAATGAGAGAGAGAGAGAGAGAGAGAGAGAGAGAGATCTGCACGTTAACGGGTCTTTTAGAGTCTTATATGTTAACAAGGAAGACGAGTGTACAAGGACTGGTAGTCGGTTACTTAGAGAAGAGAGAGAAAGTGGGTTCAGATTTTAAAGTGAGAGATAGAGATAAAAATAAACATCAGCAACGTGTACTTCATTTCTCTTTCTAAATTGTCTGGAAAATACTTTGAAAATAAGAAAGATTTGGTTCTTAAACACAAGTCGTGAACCTATACGATTGTACATGGCCCCCATCCTGATCCAATAGAGAGAGCAAATTTGGCATTACACATTTTCCTCTCCCCCTTACTAATGGTTGAAGCCATAGTCGTGTCCGTGTTCAAAACCATTTGCCAATAAAAAACTATGAAATACAGACAAGCCCTTTTATATTAACCCTAGTTGATAGTTTTTGTTAATTTTATACCTTTTTATCTAGGAACAAAGAGAAAAACAGGCTCTTTTTTCCTGTCTCTTTGAAGGACGAATTGGTCATTTATAATATTTTATAAATGAGCAATTTTTAACAAATATATGTTAAATTTAGTGGTCCATCTTAAACTTATAAGCCATGTTTTCAAAGCATTATGTCGACGTGACACATCTGTAAGCCTGCAATGATAAAACTTAGACCCAAGAAACCATGACATGCATGGACAACATGTCACTTAGAGTGAAAAGGAAGCAAATTCTTGGCATAAGAAATAATGATCGACATGTTGGAATGAATTTTAGTGTTATACTAGTTGTTGGAAACACGTCATAGGAATACATTCTAATAATTTATTGAAGGGAGGGATCGCTGCCAAGCTCGTGGTCCTGCATCAGTGTGGAGGCTAATGAGCATAAACATGAGAGCATCCAACAGAGGTGAGATTTTTCTTTTTATAGGGGTAGGGTGGTCTTTTTGCTCGTTATGTGTTTAGGCGCAGGCTCCATACAACTTGGCAAAGACATACAATATTGATTTTCATTCATAGAAATCTTTTTTTTTTCAAGGAAAAAGGTGATAAACCTAGTACAAGACCCTTACTTTTATATTTGTAATTAAAGAATTTTATGTTCTCCGTTGTATAATAATGGTACAGAGGATAAATTTGTCATATTGCAATCTAGTGGTCCTGGATTCGAAATACGAAAATAGCTTTTTCGCATTGCAGGGAGAAAAACTATGTACATTCTGTCCCTCTCCAAATCATGTTGTAACAGGAGACTCATGTACTAGGACTGTACAATCAAAGTACATTTTTTTTTTGGTTTAATATTAAGTACTTTTATGGAAGATTAATTAAGGGAGCTATTTTGTTGACCAGGTCTTTCCTATCCTAGCTTGCGGTACAAGAAACATAAAACATAGGTAATACTGTTTTTTTTATTTTTTTTATTACCATACTTTCTCCAGATGAAAAAAAAAATTTGTTGTTCCTTTTTCCCTTTTTTTTTTTTTTTTTTGTTGTTTTTTGTGTGAAAATGTGGTTGAAGGATTAAAAGGAGGGTGAAGGTGGGATTTGATCTCAAGATTTAGATACAAAAAAAATATATATATATTATACATTTTTCATGCTTGTGGACATTGATTAGGTTTGAAGATTACATCCTTTAATACAAATATTTTAATGGAAAAATAACTCTAAGCTGGCAATATAGGGTATGCTTTCTTATATGTCTTTTTTATTTTTTTGTTCCCCTAAAAATTGAATAAAATATTGAGCTATGATAAGGTATATAGTCCATATTATCAGTTCAGAGATCATTCAGTATCTTATTTTAAAAATATCTGCTCTTTTTATTATTTGTCAATATATCTTTCTCTATATGTGTAATTTATATATTCCCTATATATTACATAATATAGTCATATTCAATTAAATTCTAATTTTAAGACATGTTTTTGATAGGCATTTATGGGATATACATTATATAAATATTTTTTAAACATAAAAGATGTCTCCTACTAATAGAAAAAATCCCATAAAAAATATAAATTATAAGAGCTTTGACTATATTGCCCTTTACTTGTATTTTTTTTGGTAAAACACTTTACTTGTATTAATACTTAGCTTGATGTTTAAGGAGAAGTAAACAAATAAATAAGGTGATAAAAGGATAACTTTGGGCCCCTTCTTTTAAAAAAATAGTAAATCAAAAAACAATAATAGTTCCCATTCATTCTACACTCTGTCGTACTCGAATTGCCAATCCAAATGAGTCCCCCGACTCTCTCTCTCTCTCTCTCTCTCTCTCTCTTTCTTGTGTGTGTGTAAAGTGCAAGGTATGGAAGTTGAAGTGAAATAAAATTTCCATTAGGCTCTTAGGGTTTTAACATAGATTTTTACTGTAAAATTTTAAGTGTAATATTTTATATGTAAAAAAAAAATTTCAATGTTTATTTCGAATAGATAAAAAAAAAACCAAGTTCCTTATCTCCCCCTTAGAGATACAAATATTGAAGAAAAAAAAAATTACACATAAAATATTACATGTGAAATTTACAATAAATTTTAACATCAAAACAAATGGAGCTTTAAATTTATAGTAAATTTTATCAAAACAAACGGAGCCTTCCCAAAAGTGAAACCTAAAGAAAAGAAAATTTTCCATAAGGTTAGAAGCAAGGTCTTAAAACCAGATATCGAAAATGGTATTGATGATGTCTAAAATCAATCGGTGTACAAACTCAATGGAAAACTGACACGTGACCAATCTGGTATACAATAGCATTAAAATAGAATTGAATCGGGGATCAGGGATCGATCAAGTCCAAAACTTAGCTGCTCCGTCAAATCCATTAACGATTCCTTGAATCATGATTGAAAATGAACAAAATTCATTGATTTTACTCCACTTTTGACTATTTTAATTGACTTCACCTCTAATCAAACAGACCCTAATTGCCCTGCATATGGATTTCATAAACTGTTTACTACAAGAATTTGAGTATACACAGTTTTCACATGTGTTCCTAACTAGACAAGTATAATATATAGAACCTGAAATTTTTTATGTAAATTTTTAGTAAGGAATAGGAATTGGAACCTGTCACATGTTAGAAAAGACTAATCACTATATGGAATAGGAATTCGCTTCAGTGAGGATGGTACGATAGTTTCCTCTAAGCATCTAATCATTGGCTTGGGAAGGGCTGAAGTCCCATCAACTATTTCTATGTAGACTTTATCAGAATTCATAAAGTTTTATTTTTTTTGGTTAAAGTATAATTCATAAAGATAGATGCCTAAGTCTTTGGAAGATCGTCACCTTCAGTTCCTAAGTCTACTCCCTCGAATTTTATCATCTGTAAGTGGTACTGGTTTTAGGTTTTCTCGAGGGTTTACTCTTTTCACTCGCTAACTTGATGTAATTCAGGTTTAGAATTTCATGTAAAGTTTATGAAATATCAGTTCCAGTCATGGGTTTTGATTTGCGCCAATCGAAAAGTTAGAATTCGAGACAAGGGCATTATCATCCAAAGCGCATATGCCAAGGGTACAATTTCTTCCATCACATTTATTATTATACATTTTTTCTATTCCCAGTTCACACATTTTATTGTTATTCGGATTTTACTTAAACATCGGAGAGCACCCCTCTAACTATTGTCCAACCTTTTCTCTTGTTCAATTCAAATTTTCTGGTTTGCATGCCTCCCCCCTAGGACATCGGTTTGGATTTCAATGACAATTGGCTTTAAACCCAAAATTCATTGATTTTATTTAGACAAGATTTCTAAATTCCATGATTTCAAAATCTAGGTTTCATGATTTCAAAAGAAATATTTTATCTGCTTTGTAAATGATTATGTTTTTTAACTTCAACAATTATGTCTTATGTATTATTTTCCATGTTATTAAAAATAAATGTAAGTTCAAGAAAAAAAAAATCTCATAATTCCTATAACACTCCCTTTACACATAAATATTTTTCTCACTCAGAGTTCCTTTCGATATTATCATAAAAGTTTCAATTGATATGAATGAAAGGAAGGGTTTTTAGTCCAATTGTGTGGCTCCTTCACCAATACAGAAGCACACATACAACATCTAAGTAGGTGTAGAATAGTCATTTCATCCCCTCGTGTCTCGATGCAGATATACACTATAGGATAAAAATACTTTAAAATAATGTTAGTGCTCTTGGCACTCCTTGGCTTGAAAACTACAACAATATATTGTTAGATTTATGTGGGCTTAATTAGTTATCTAAACTAGTCAATTCAGTGGGAGTCCAATGAACACGATAGAATCGATTTGGTTTGATTCGTCACATGGTATGAGATAGGTTTGGTAATTCTAATTCTATTGTGGGAAGGGTTTTAGGGTTACATCTGTATTCTATAAATACAGGATTAGAGTCCCCACAGTCACAGTTAATTTAGTTTTCTCTGCACCCATTAGCAAGAGATGTAAGGATATCCTCTGGAGGTTGTGGAAGACTATAGTCGAGGGATTTCGATCAAAGCTTGGAGTGACTTGGAGCATATGGGAATCAATCTCTTCACAGACAGGTATGCCTTTATGTTTATTGTTTATGACTTTTCTATTGTGTTCTAGGATAACTGTATGGAATAAAATGAATTTCATTCAAATCCTAAACACATAATATTTTAACAGTTGGTATAAGAGCAAATCATATAGACCTAGAATCAATAGGGATTGATTATAAAGACTGGTAATGAATTGTTAAATTGAAAGAGAAATTTTTTCTCAAATTTTGGATCGAATCTCAGATCACATCTGTTGGAGTTTTCAACAGACGGAAATTTTTTCGACTAAAAAAATAGGTCAAACAATATACCGCTACAAAGGCCTCGGAAAGACGGAGTCAGAGATATGAAAATCGTTGGTGTGGGCCCCCTGACGTGCTGGCACTCGCCTACGGTATCCGCGAGTGGATCTTACTTGCGAGTGGGAGAACTTAAAAAAAAAGTTTTGGGCGGCATTGACCCGGCCATCGCCTGGTTAACTCAGAAACTCTAATGGGTTGCCCCTTGACTCGGACAGAGTCGACCCAAAAAAAAAAAAGAATAAGTCGCACGTGCATGGCACACGTGTGACGTCCAGCCACCTTGTTGACTAATTAATTGGGTTGGTCAATTGACCCGAAAGACTGACCCATTGACCAGCCCCAACGACCCATTTGGTCTACCCAAAAATTTGAAAATTCTGACCTGAGATCCGAATGGTCGTATCATATAAACCGGTGGTTGAACCATAGGTCCAGACCACGGTTCGATTTGCATTAGACCATTTGGTTCAGCATAGACCAAAGTAATTTTAAAAAAAACTTAAAGGTATATTCGGTTCGATTCAAATCGAACCAAATCGATCATGGGCAGACCGACCTAGACCTAACTGATTGAACCAAACCAACCCTGACAGGCTTATAAGGGTATGTTTGGTTTCTTCTTTTAACAAAAAAAATATTAAACAGTAATTTTGGGAGCTAGGAAGGTCGGATTGACCTGCGGTTTATTATGTTGGACTCCATTTTTTATGCTCTTCAATCTGGTATATATTTTGATATATTTAGATATATTGAAAAACATGTTATGAAAAATGCCCTATGTGAACCAAGTTTGTAGTGTTTTTACTAATATTTTCGTAAAGTTATTGTACCAAATTGATTATTGAGCTATTGTGCATATTTATATGAATATTTACACTTGTAAAGTTATATTTTAAAATATTCATGATAAAATAAATATCTCACATAAGCTGCAGATTGAGATTTGTTTATATCATGGTGGAACTTGGGGTGACCACCAAAATAGCAACCTTGTTTTATTATGATATGTTCAAATTCAAGGGTCTATGTTTGTAAATGCTTCAGTTTGAAGGTGTTCATCCAAATTTGACATTATCTAAGTTGATTCAAATTAGGATTTGTAACTATTACGTAAGGATTTTGTGGTGACCATCAAAGTGACACACTTGGTTTTATTATAATATGCTCAAATTCAATAATTATGCATTTACAAGCTACAGTATGAAAGTATAGTGTTCATCCAAAAGTGACACTGACATAAACTCCCACTTTTATGGATGCAGCAAAGAACGACATTATCCTCCCAAAGGTGGTGTTATCTAAGATAATAAAGAACGACACTATTCATCCAAAGGTGACGTTATCAAAGAATATAAAGAATTCATGCACATGTTTGAAAAATTTTGACTTTAAGGGGTCGTTATCCATCCGAAGGTGGTGAGATTTTTTGAGAGTCATTATCCTTTCGCAGTTATTGCACAAATATTGAGAGGACCAGTGCACATATTGTCCCAAAGGATGTGTGCGAAGTTCGATTGATTTTTCAAAGATATAAATTAACTTGCACATGTTATATATATATATATATATATATATATATATATATATATATATATATATATATATATATATATATATATATATATATATATATATATATATATATATATATATATATATATATATATATATATATATATTATTGCTAGCTAATTTTATTTGATAATAATCGTAGACTTACAATTATTTACATTGTAATATAGTTGTAGATGTGTAATGATTAAATACATCAAGATGCTTGTCATTGGCAGTCAGTTTTATCAATTGACATGAAAATTGAAAACTAGTTTAGGACTGTTTAACCTAGATGTACTCAATAGGAAATTATATTCTGATCCTTAGGGTATTCAGTCCTTAAGATCAAGTAAAACAATGTTCAGATGAGGAACATTGAAAACGAATATTCCTAGTGATTCATGTATTGAGTAGACCTCTGTTGTAGCTGATAGAAGGTCGTATACCGTATATATATTGAGGTGTATTATCCGCTATTGTTCGCATTGGAAAGTTTAATGGATGTTTCAAAGTTATTGATGATTTAGTGTGTTGGATTCCGTGGCCACATTAGTTGACGATGGTTTTGTAATTAATATAGTCCAAGTGGGAGATAGTTAGATTTATGTGGGCTTAATTAATTATCTAAACTAGTCAATTCAGTGGGAGTCCAATGAACACAATAGAACCGGTTTGATTTGGTTCGTCACATGGTATGAGATAAGTTTGGTAACCCTAATTCTATTGTAGGAAAGATTTTAGGATTACATCTGTATTTTATAAATACAGGATTAGAGTCCTCATAGCCACAGTTAATTTAGTTTTCTCTCCACCCATTAGCAAGAGACGTAAGGATATCCTTTGAAGGCTGTAGAAGACTGTAGCTGAGGAATTTTGATCAAAGCTTGGAGTGACTTGGAGCGTATGAGAATCAATCTCTTCACAGATAGGTATGTCTTTATGTTCATTGTTTATGACTTTTCTATTATGTTCTAGGATAACTATATGGAATGAAATAAGTTTCATTGAAACCCTAAATACATAATATTCTAACATATATAAGATCAAAAGTCTAAGATAAAAAGTGCAATGTAGTGTATATATAGAGCTTAAAAAGTCTAGGTTAAAAGGTGAAATTAGTGGCAAAATGTTATTATTCTTTAAATACTTTTTGCATGTATGCTTTAATTTGATGGATTAATAAACAACTGGACGTTAAAAAAAAAAAAAAAGATAATTAATTTCATATATACGATCATTCATTCCATGCTCTTCTTCTTTTTTTTTCTTTTTTTTTTTTTTCTTAATTTCTCTTCTTTTCTTTTTTTCTTTGTAACTATGTAGTTGGAAAACGAGGTTTGACTCATTCATTTCATCTGATTTTAGTTTAAAAAAAAAAAAAAATGAAATCCGGAAAAACCAGTTTTGAATCAGTCAAGTCGACAGAGTTCAGGCAAAAATAAACACAAAATTCTCAATCAAATCGTCTCCTATTGATCTACCGCCTCCCAAGGGCTGGATTTCAGTCTGCCTACCTCCCCATGTATTGGTAGGCTGGTCGACTGATCCCCAACCCCTTGGATCAACCGCAAGACCCTCCTGTACCGCAGGAGAGGATTTGGATACACAAAATCCTGATTGAGTCTTGAAAACCAGCCCAACATTAAAAAAATAAAAAAACACAAAAACACAAAAACAAAAATAAATAAAAATAATAAAAAAAATTTACCAAGACCTGGTCTAAGTCTTCCCAAGGGTGTTGGTATTTTTACCTGATTCAACCAAAACTCATAGAATTTGATCATTTCCCTACCCCTCATTTTTTGTTTTTTAGATAATAGTTATGGTTTATTACCACTTACATCCATTGTAATTCTTATTTTCACATCAATTAAACAACCAAAATCATATATTTGTGATTTTTTATTTTTCTAACATTTTCTATATTATATTATATTTTTATTTTAAATAATTATGTGTATTTATTGTATTTAAAAAGGGGGAAATCGTAACTTTAAATGACCAGGTGGTTCGACTGGCCTAAGTCTCTAGGTTTCGTTGAGGGTGAGTTGAATCTGAAAATCTTGTGAACCAAAATAACTCGAAGTGATGAAATATTCCTGCCTTTGCATTCGAAGAGCTCCATTGTTAGCCATGTCACCTTATAATGCTGAAAATTTCAACCTAATAACACTTTGTTACATGTTAAAATAAAACCTCTCTCTTTTGAAAATATTAGGAAAAATTACTTGTTCATCCTCTAATATATGCCTTAACATATCACCCAATAATTTTTAACAATTACAGTTACTACCCCTAATTTCAAAAAGATCACACAGATCCAATCCATTAATTGAATCTCCTTTCTACCTTAATGGAACATGAAGTTCCATTCTTAACCCCCAATGCAAATCGATTTCTTAAACCTTAAACCCAAACCCACGCATACCCACATTCACCTCTCCTCATCATCTCTATTTTATGCTCTTATATTCACCTATTCTTCCTTTACATAAAAATCTCAATAACTCCATATTACATTGTCCTTAATCTCCTTTGTTCTTCTTCCCTTTTTCATTTCTATCCCTTGCCCTTTTTCTTTTAGCTTCCTTTGTTTTTTGCAACTTGTTGTACTTGGAGCTCCTAGAGTTTGAGTTCCAAATTACCTAAATCCAATTCTTTGAGTTTGAAATTTTGTAGCGTGAATCACAATCCAAAGCCCGAAGCTATCTGGACATCTTAGCATCCATTCTCTCAATTGCAAGATTCGACTTAAAATTGTCTTGTGAAAATAGAAGGTTAAAATTATCTTTTGGATTTTTCATAGCTTAGATCCCAAAAAGGTTGATCAGTCTTTCAAAATTTTGGGTTTTTCATCAGTTAAATGGGAACAAAGGTAATTGTCATAAACTACTGGATGGTACGTAGAATTACGGCATAGAGCAAGGGGGGTACAAGTGATTTTCTCAAAATATTATTAATAAAAAATATAAATTTCAAGTATTCTAATTCATAGGCGGCCTTATTGCAACGGAACAAAAGACACGTGGCTAATGCTAAGGAATTCTTCTTTTGTGGACTTTCAAATCAACCACATCATCTATCCACATAGCTGAAATATCAAATATCTCATCTATTGACAAAATCTAGCTGAGCACATATATGCCTTGTTCTTCAATTTTCTTGGTCTTACATGCAATCATTATTACCAAGAGATAACTCCTACTCACTCTTCTTGTGTTTTTTAGTTCCTTCTTGTCCTGTTTGTAATCTTATTTGGTTTGACTTTCTATGTCTTTGGCAAGTAAGTATTCTTAGAATGTATTCTTAGATTAAAGAATACATTTTTAAAATAAAATGTTGAATGAGATAAAGAGTATGCTCCAGAATAGATGGCATTAGTGAACACATTCCATGATCTAAGAAAGAGAATACATGCCAAACACCGCTTTTGTCATCTTGAAAAATTGTTCTTGACCTAGAATGCATGGCAAACACAGTTTTTTGGTACCCAAATCAGAATTATAAAAAAAACCCTTAAATGACTTAAGGGTTTTTTTTTTTTTTTTTTATTATTGGTAGAATCTTAAATGACTTTGATGATTTGCATAGTTATTTAATTCTCCGAATTATTCGTCAATTATTCTTTCGAATCGAATAATACGAATGACTCTCCCAAATTCGAATTATATTTAATGATTATTTAAAATTTTCATATTTTTTGTTTAGAAATAAATATCACGAATAATTCTTTCAAATCCGAATTATACCGAATAATTCTTACATTTAAAAAAACTATTAATATCCTAATGAAGAACTTAATGCCTTAACTACTATTCTCAAACAAAGTTTTAAAAAAAAAAAAAAACTTAATGCCATAACTATTTGCATTTTTTCAATCTAAAACTAATTATAAGTCTAAAAATCACGTCATAATATAAAACAGATCATGAATTTCATTTTTTTTCCAATGTGAGATTAAATATGAGTACGAAAATCAAATCATAATATAAAACAAATTATTGATTTCATTCGACAACATGGAATTCCATATGAGTATAAAAATCATACCATAATACAAAGCAAATCATTACTTTCTTGTTCTTTTTCAATCGGGATTAAATATGAATCTAAAAATAAATATTATAATAACCATTAGAAAGTAATTAACGAACATGAAAAAAAGATGGATTTCATGAGGATGATTGGATGAATTTATGAAAATGTTTGATTTTATAAATATCAGTTCCACTAGATTAGTATTGCAATCATAATAAAATCTAATGATCCACATTATATATTGTAATGAAATCTAACAAATCCACCATTATACACAAATACCCATCTATTGTGTATCATATTGTTATTTATAAATTAAATATTATTCTAATATCACTTATATATTATGCAGGTGTAATAATGGATTGATAGGAGCACCAAATATTAAAAATTAATATCCGAATTTTTTGTCCGAATTTTTTTAGACAAAAGAATAATTCTCGAACGGAATCGAATTCGAATTTTATTTTAAATCCGCCTTTTTGACCGCATCTTTGACCTCATTCTTAAATTATTGAAACGACTCATTCCAAATTATTCTCCTTCCGAATAATTTCCGAATCCAAATTAAATAACTACGATGATTTGCAAAACCTTAACTTTTGTGTAGAAATGAGGAAGGTTAAGTAGGGGCCACCAAGAAAATGTTGATAATTTTGAGCTGATTTTCAATACATGATTGAAACACCATGATGTTTTCCCACTATGAAATGTTTAACCATTTTTCATGCAAACATATAACATGTACCATTGGGACCTTGGTTGGAGAAGACTAGCCTTGACCTTGTGTGTTTTTTGTCAAGAGAGTAGAGACATTCTCATTACATCCATATGATTTATTAGGGAAAAGAAGACTTTCTGGTTGTGTGGAGCCTACACCCAGATACTTGAAGAGTGAAATGAAAAATCCTATCCATGTTAGATGCACTAGGTCTTTCTTTAGCCCTTTTACTAGCGCAAGAGCCACGTAACCTAACCAATGATCCCCCTCTTGTTCTATCATAAAGAATGAAAGAAAATGTTATAAGTCAAAAAAATTCATTGATTTCACTTCACTTTTTGACAATTTTCACTGACTTTGCTTTTAATCAAACAAACCTTAATTTGCCATGCAATGGCTTTTGCAACACATACCAAGAATTTGAATCAGCTTTCACTTATTTCTCTAACTAGGCAACTAGACTATAAGAGGGCTTGAAAATTTTGACATAAATTTTAGTGGTAAATGGGAATAGGAGCATGGACACCTGATTAATTAGTCGAGTAGCAGTGTAGTTTCCTGTCTTGTCGAAGCAAGACTGAGAAGAAGTCGCATATTCAAATTTTCTCTCCCACATTTCTTGCCTACTCTCCCTTTGACTAGTGGCCCTTTATACTATCAAAAAAGTAAGAATGGGCACATTTTTCACATGTTAGAAAAGACTAATGACTTAATTTAGAGTACGATTTAGTTCAATGAGGATCCTACAATAGTTTTCTCTAAAACTATTTTTAATTTTTTATTTTTTACTTTTTGGTTACAGTATGGATCTAATAAGGATGTGCTTTGGTGTGACAAGAAAGTTGTCATATTACAACTTAATCATCATTGATTCGAAACACGAAAATAGCTTCTCTGTGTTTCAGAGGTAAGACTGGATACATTCCATCCTTCGCTAAACAATGCAGTTACAAGAGCTTTATACACTGGATCTAATCACTCACTTGTGAAAAGGTGAAGTTCATCAAATATATCTACCGTAGATTTTCTCATAAATATAAATACACAAGAATTTAAATTTTATGAAAACATCAGTCCCAATTTCATGGCCTTTAAACCAAATTTATTGAATTATATTTGCACTAAATATCTAAATTTCGGTAAACTCTAGATTTCATTTCCCTAAACAAAATATATTATCGGCTTTGTAATATTTTTGTTTTTAAATTCAAATATTATGCCTATCATCCACGCTTGACTAGTTCTAATGTATTGTCTATTCTCATTTCTATGCTCTAAAAATAAATTTATGAAATATTTTTCTGATCCACAATTCATTTCATTTTGATATAATTACAAAATTTTGTTTCATCATTCATGGTCTGACTTGGACTATAAAATAATGCTAGTGCTGCCTATTGGCACTCTATTTTTTTGCTTGAAAACTACATCAGCATTATATAATGTAGTGTACGAAGTGTGAAAGAAGAAATTGACTGAGGTCATTTCTGCCAACATGATATAATTATTTAAAATTCCGTTTTGTAGAAAAAAAAAATCGTCTGTAGAATTCTGTCGTAGCAGAGTGCATCCAGACCATTGAAAGTGCATTGGTCACGAGTACCAATGCACTTCAATGGTCAGGATCAAATCTGCTATACCAAAGTACTACAGACGATCTTGGCCCTTTTGTATATTACTTAATTTGATTGATTTGATAGACGATTAGGCATTATCATTTTTTTTTTTTTTTGAATCAATTTCATTGATAGGATTATTCATTCCAGTCTTCTTCTTTTTCTTTCTTTTCTTTATACTAGATCTTGTCTCATCCATATTGCTTGAGTTACGTGAAAAAGAAGAAGAAGAAAAAATGGTCAAGAATCTTGAAGACTAGCCAACTGTTAATTAGAAGAGACAAGACTTGTCCGAAATTCGAATCCCATTTCTCTTGTGACTTCGTATTTTTTCTTTGAGTCTATCAAAACTCACCCGAGTTTGATGTCTTTAGACAATAGTTATGGTCTATAACCACTTGTATGTATTGTAACCAAAATCATAGACATGATTATTTTTTAACAATTTATGTATATTTATGTATTTAAGGAAAACGTGACTCACCTTGATGGGATTGACTCTTCAAAATTATCAGGTTTTGTTGAGGGCGAGTTGAGTCGAGAAACCTCATCCTTGATTTGATCTAATTTAAGTAGATGCTTTCACCATTTGATGTATGAAATATATGGAAGAACATGTGACACACGGACTATCAAAATCGATCACATCATCTATCTACATGGCTGAAATAGTTAATGATGCCTAGTGAAGAAATCTAATTGAAAGGGGGTAAAATTCAATGATCATGTTTCACAAGGTAAAGACCTCTTATTGATTAACTAGAGCTCTTAGGGTTTAGATCTAACTCAATTCCTCAATGCTTTCATTTTGTTCTTTCAATTATTTTCGGCATGTTATGTTATAATCTTGATCAAGGTTTTAGTTTTAGGTATCAGTCGTTGTTGAAAGGGATCTGATACTAATCAGAATCAAGTACAATTCCAATGGTTTGTTGACACATGACTGATACTTATTAAAAAATAATTAAAATAATTTAAAAAAATCAAGTATCAGAACAGGATAGGCCATGACCAAAACCAATACGAATCAACAGATTGAATCTGATACTGTTTCCTACGACCATGATCCTGACTAAGAATTACTCCTAGTAACTCTTGTTTTGTTTCATTCTTGTTGCCCCATGTTGTTCTCTCTCTTTAGGTAGGACCCATCAAGAAAGGTTGATAATTTTGAGCTGGTTTTTCAACACATGATTGAAACATAATGATGTACTAAGCTCCCATCAGGATGTTTTGGTGAATGGAAAATTGAACCATTCTTCATGGAAGCAATATATATATATATATTACTAGTGGGAATTTCTTGCTTAGATAAGATTAACCTTTGACCTTTGTGTGTCTTTTGTCAAGACAAAAGAGACATTCTCATTACATCCATATGTTCTATTATAAAGAGAGAAAGAAAATCTTATAAGATTTTGGATGTACCTTACATTCTATCTAGGTGCCTTTTGTTTTTTTCAATGTTCATAGGATGAATGAAATCAAATGGTTCCCTAAAGACTTTGTTGGGTATAAATACTATTGGCTTATAGAAGCACGATACATGGTTGATCCTAAAGCCCCCAGCTATTGGGGGTAAAATCGTTTTCGTGGCATTGTCCACTAAAATCAAGGATAAATCCGACCTAAGTTATTTCAGAGTTGTACTACAAAGGAGTGCAAGATCCACTCTAGAATCCTATAAAAAGAGTCAAAATCTCAAAGTTAAAGTATCATCTCAATAATTAATATCGGCTCTTACTTTTAATTGTTCATACTTACTTTTACTGTTTGCTGCTCGGAGTCTTGACTTAAGTATCAGAGTGACCCCAGATCTAAAAGTCTAACCCCCAAGTCTAAAAGTCTGACCTCTTTTATGATTTCTAGAGATAAACCCCACCTCGGTAGGTCAAACAGCAACAGACTCCATAGTTGATTTGACTTAGGGTTCAAACTAGTTGCTTTTAGCCAAAAAAAAAAAAAAAAAAAAGATATTCTTTTGTTATTATTAGTTATTGAAATTTTGTATAATAGTGGAATTGAGCATTTCTCTGAAAAGATAATCACTAGTCTTCTTTTTGTGCAACTTCTAATAAATATGTAGATAAAGTAATGGGGGGAGAAATCATTTCCCATCAAAAGGGATCCATCTCTTTCACTCCCTCTCTCAGTTAATGGGAAATGAAGTGGAAAATATGATTTTTTTTTATGAATAATAAAATATATTCAATAAACTCAAAAATCCAAGAGATAATCCTCTGAGGAGGGGGAAGTGAAGAAAAGTAGAAAAAAATAAAATAAAATAAAATAAATAAAAAAATATATATAAACCCATTGGATTGCCATGTTTTTTTTTTTTTTTTGCGAGAAACCTAACTCGAATTTTGGGAAGGACCCTTCTTGAAGCTAACTAGATAAACAACAAGATGCAATTGAGGCAACAACAGAGAGCTAAGCTCCTCAATGGAATCTCATTCTAGCTATTCTATTGATTCCGACGACCACTTTGAAAAATCGGTCGACTGTGCAAGACACCACCAGAGATATTCTGCAAAGCTCTAAGACGTACGCCAGAGAGGCATTCGAACATGGGTGTACTTCTTCTCGGAAAAACAGGCATACGAGATGCCATGAAGTTATATTCACCTTATTCAAGCCCGTTAATCTACCTAAGAGAGACTGATATCCATGAACCAGTCCACTGATCATGAGGCATTTCAAGGTTACATCCATTCTTATCTACTTCCACCTGCATAGAGATGGAGACCATGAAACAGTGTTCTGCAAACTAAACTCGGTAGACAAAACATGATCTTGGAGAGAGAGAGAGAGAGAGAGAGAGAGAGATGTGCAATAATGGATAATGGATTGAATGATTGGGATTGAATGAAACCATGAAACAGTGTTTTGCATACATAGAGAATTAGCTGAGAGGAGAAATTTTTTTCATTAATATGGTAATGATTACAGAAATTTTCAATTGTTTTCTTTTAGGTTTTGTTTTTCTTCACTGTGTTTCATTCACTTGGAACTAAATGAAGCCTTAATAACATACCATTTATATGATTAACGGGAAAGGCATTTACATGCGGCTTACGTATCCGGTCAATGGGAACACAAGAGGAGATGTTGTATGGTGGATCCACATCCTCTCTTTCAAGAGAATATAGAGGAGGAGGTGGCGCCCCTATTGGATGGACAACACCTGGGGCTCAGGTGAATCTGAGCCCACACCTCCCTGTTGGCTCAGCTTGTCTGTTCGGTGTCGGGCTCTGATTCACCTGAACCCTAGTTGTCGTCCATCCAATGAGGTGCCACCTCTCCTCCAGATTCTTTTGAAAGAGAGGATTGAATCATTATATGGTTCATATAAAATATAAAACAGGAAAGAAAATGTTTTAAATAACTATACACACCAGCGGTTTATGCAGCCTTTTCTCATATAATAGATGATTTAGCTGACTGGTGTATAGTGGGCTTCAATCAATCAATCCTATTTCATTCTAGAATCTAAGTAGGCCTGAAAAATCAAAGCCAGACATCTATTTGGGCCTAAAGATGGCCCAGATAGGCTGGCTTAACATTGTTGCATCAAGCCCTGCTGCATTGTAAGTTAAATAAGCAACTCCATCCACTGTCGGTCAAGTCTAATCGGTCACCCTCAATTTAATATCTTGCATCAAAACCGGCATGTTTAATTAATCGGTCCTCGTAGGAGATACATGGATACATTTACATTCAGTCTGGTCTGTTTTATGCTAATCGGTTTAATAGGTCTACAAATGGGCTGCGATGATGCAGGTCCATCTTTATTCTTGTGCTAATCAGCTCAATCTTGCCAACCAATCCACAATGGACAAAAGCACAACCGTTGGCCAAGTTCTGCTTCTTTGAACCATTACAGAGGCACATCCACACATGTGCTCTACTACCACTCAATACTCTTACTGCCCAAAATCTAAAACCGAAACTGTTTTAGTCTAGTATTCAGTCATGATTCATAGGTTGTTCTTAAATCTAAGGGTCAAACAAACAAACCATCCAAAATATTATGGAGGAATTTTATTATTTAACTTATCTTATAAGCCTTCATATTTCTGATGTCATCATTGTGATCACATCAAGCTATATTATCTGATTGATCTTCTCGTCAAGTGTCATTATGCTTCATAAGGTCCTTGATCCTCAAATTCATTCCATGTTAGGGTCTTTCTGTTTCTTGTACTTTGTTTTTTCTATGGTTGCTATCAAAAAAAAAAAAATAAAAAAAAATAAACCGAGGAGAAGGAGAGAGAAAAGATTAGAAGGATTGGTTTCATAAATCGATCGGTGTCGGGTTTGGTCCATAATTGGTTGGTGTGATCGAGTGACCATCAGTCTAATTATACCATTGCAATGTGAATGACCAATTAATAATTAGTCTAGGCCTAAGCCCAACACGTTTAGTAAGGGGTGCAGGTCAATATGGGTTTTGATTGGTCAGTTTAGTTCAGGGAACACAGAGTGGGCCAGAAATTGACAATCCTAAATATAACCATAATAGATCTAACAACTGCTCCTTGGAATACCAAACCTACCCCAACCTTGTATACTGTTAATCAAGTGAATATAATTGGATGTGGACTCATCTGTGAACCCTGGCTCGAATATCTACTGCCACCAACTGGTGTCAACCAATCAATCGGTTCAGTCCGACCAAAAATAGAAAAAATGGCGGGAGAAGTGAGCTGAGAACATCAATTTTTTAAGCTTTGTAGTTGCAGGCTTTAAAATTTATCTTTACTCTCAATTAACCATTAGATCTAAAGGAAACTCTGAGGTATCCATCCTATTTTGTTGAACTTTCATTATCTTGTGCCTGGTCGGTGATACAATGGCTAGAAAAATATCATTCGACCAGAAAAAATTGACCAAAAATCATCCCATTTCAATATCGGGATGAAAAATATTTTTTAGGCTTATATTTGTTTGAAATTAATCATCAGGTCTGCCTTAAACTTTCAGAACTGATCGTTTTTTGTTGAACTATCCTTATGTAGTCTGATCATTGATACATCCTCTAGGAAAACAACAATTGGCTTAAAATGTAGAACTGGATTTGAATCGATTTGCAAGATCCATAATTACATATTTTTTAAATTTTGTTTTCTTCAAAACCACCAACCAATTGAATTGGAAAAGAATCTTTTGATAGGATGGCCCAAAAAGAACAATCGATTAGCCAAGTTTTATGTTACAGAGATGTTTATGTTTTTTTTTTTTTTTTAATAGTAAATGATTATTGCATTAAATATATATATTTGTGGTCAGTGGTATGTTTTTTTGTTTGTTTTATATGAATTTTTTTTCATTTTTTTTCCTTTTGTTTTTAATATTTAATAATAAAAGTCACCGATTTCATGATTGATACAAGAAAAAATGAATGATACCATCGGCCTGATCCGCCTGATCTGGATCGGATCAGATTGGTTTTGCAACCGACCGATACCGACATCCGATACTATTTAGTGTGTTGAAATTAAGCTCAAATAAAAACCGGGATCTAACCCATACGAAATAAACCGGATGGAAATCTTATCAAGACATAATTAGGTTATATTTTTTATAACTAAACCGGACCACGATAAGCCCAGATCAAAACGATAGATAGTCCAAAATTAAAATCCAAACCAATCTGATAATGGATCGATAATAGTCTATTATGCCAATCTTTTACTAAATATGCATATAAGAGACAGAATCGAACCAATAACCTCCCGATAATGGACTGATATTAAGCGAGAGCGATAAAAACCGAAACTGAAAATTTCTTAATGGTTCTCTGTGACCTCTCTCCATCTACGCAATTTCTAGAAACTTCTTGATGTTTCTCTCATTCCCCAGGGATCCGCATCCTATCCTCCCAGTGGTTCTGGGAGGACAGTGGCAACCTGCCTTGGATGACCGCTACGTGGCTCTCAGTAAATCTTAGACCCACGTCTAAGCCGACACCCAGCCGACAAGCTGAGCCGACAGGGGTTATCGGTTCAGACGTGGGTCTCAGATTCAACCGAGAGCCACGTGGCAGTCATCCGAGATAGGTTGCCGCGTCCTCCCAGAATCACTAGGAGGAGACGATGTGCATCCCATTCCCCAGTGACTCTTCCTACTCCCTCTTTCTTCACGGTTCATGGGGTCGGTTTCTACTTCAACTTCCTTGATTCGGTCCAAATCGAATCGGTTTCATCTTGTACCGGCAAACCCAAAATTAAATCATTAGGAATTTTTTTATTGCGGTTTTTATCGGACTGACTTAATGGGCCCCCAACAAAAAAAAAAAAAGAAGAAGTCACCAATCAAATGTATTGACAGGTTGGCATCAACCACAATTTACAAATGGGCCTCTTGCGTGACTGGAGTCCTGGACCGCTAATTTCCCTTTAATGGTGGATGGGGTAATGGTCCCCCCGCCCTTTTACATTGCCACGTGGTGGATCCAAATGTATTTGATATTTTTTTTATTACATTTTGCTTTTTCCTTCTTAATTTAACGGCCACTTTCGCATTTCATCAAATGGAGAAAATTACACATAGTATCCTTGGATTATTGATTAATTACACCTATCATTTATTAGTTTATAACAATTATATATACCACTCTTAATTCCATAAACGTATAATAGAAAGATACATTCCTTTAACGGAGTTAAGTCTACTGGTGATGTCAGATCGTTCTAAAATTTTAAAGACGAAAAAACCCTTTGCCTTTATCTTTTTCTATTTCACAAAGAAAAACAATCTTTGCCTTCAACAATAGTTTCCCTCTCAACATCTTCTACTTTGATAACATCACCTTGCACAACCACTCTGACAACAACGACGTTTGACGGAAATGTATTTGAAAACCGTCTGTGTAGCTCTGGTAATTCAAATCGCCCTTTATAAGGAAGAAAAGAATAAATGTTGTAAACCCTATAAAAGCGAAGTTGTCTTTAACATTTAAACTTTACACGGTTAATGGAATAGATTTTTTTGTTATACGATTTTGAAATGGTGCTATATGTAATTGTCAAAAATTAATGGATGGTAAATATAATTAGTTTATAATCCAGGGATAGTATGTGTAATTTTCCCCAACAAATATATTTGGAGAGAGAGAGAAAATGATAAGAATGATCGGAGAGTGTGGTCCATGAAGAAAACGTTGGATTGGAATCAGTGTTATAGTCTGCAATCAATTTCAATCAAGACTTAGGAAACAAGATTGTAATTGCTCAGTCAGTTCCAAATTTCTAATCGATCGGTCATCCACTCCATGAGTTTCGTCTGATCTTAAGGAAAGGAATTTTTTTGGGTAGATTCTACAAGATCGAAGTAATCTCCGGTCCTCACCCTAAATCCTCTCCCAGTTGCTCCAATTCCACCGCAAGATATAGTCCCCACATTGGCTCCTCGGTCCTCTCTTCTTATAGACTTGGGTAAAGCTACTTTCCTTCTCTTTTGTTTTCTTCTTTTCCTTGTTTCTTGATTTACAGAGATAACGACCTCATGGATTAATATAGACTGGAGTTTTTATCCCACCTGCAAACACAGAACAATGGGTACTTCTGCAATTCAAGAACCCATTCATCTTTTCGATGTTTTATTCAAATGGGACAGCTTATTCGATTCTAGAGGTTTTCTCCACTTGGGTTCTAATGGGCGTTCTTCCATTTGGTCGGGTTTCTTGCGCTGTGATGGATTTGATAGTTTAGTTTGTGAGAGGAAAGAGAGGCCCAAGGTGGTTGCATCTTTGGGTTTGGGTAGAAGTGTTCGAAGGATTCAGAGGATTTGGAGTAACTTCAATAGAGCTATTAGATTGCACTGTGAGAGGATCCCACTTGGGTTTGCCTCAGTTGGTTTGTCTTCGGGAGAGAATGGATTGGGGGAAAATGGTTGTGGTGTTCTGGAGGAGGAAAATCTCAACTTGAATGGTGGGGAGGCAGGGAATCCAAAAAAGGTGCTTATTTTGATGAGTGACACTGGTGGTGGTCATAGAGCTTCAGCAGAAGCCATCAAAGCAACCTTTTATCAAGAATTTGGAGATGAGTATCAGGTCAGTTCGACGGATTACAATCAGACTATGGTTTTTAATAACATAGGATTTACTCCACTATTTATTGATCATGTTCTCTGTCTTAAGAGTGTATGGTACAGGTGTTTGTTACTGATTTGTGGGCGGATCACACGCCTTGGCCTTTCAACCAATTGCCCAGGAGCTATAACTTCTTGGTGAAACATGGTTCCCTCTGGAAGATGACATATTATGCGTCTGCCCCTCGTGTGGTGCATCAATCCAACTTTGCTGCAACTTCGACATTTATAGCTCGGTGAGGCTCTGTTTCTTTCTTCTTGCTGTCCACCCCTCACCTCTGTATTTTTCTTAAAAGGTCTGTGCTGTGTTCTTGTCATTAATAAGGAAATCATGTCTACTGATAGTACCTGAAGGAAAAGTCTGAGGAGTGCAACAGTTGCTTTCAAGTTTGCATTGTCTTATGCATATAATGTGCGTAGACAATGTTGATGCTGAATGAACCATGATTGAGTCCACTCACAGAGTATGGTGTGATCTTTTTTTTTTCGTTAAGATCACTAATTTGCAACAAAAATTTCAGAAATACATGAAAGTACTTGGTCAATATTTTGCTAGAGTTAATTATTTTTCTCAATATTTCTCTTAAATATTTAAATGTTTTCAAAAGTGAATTGTGTCAAGGTAGCCTGAGATCCTGTAAACTAGATCCCCATTGCTAATGTCCTTCAAAATCTCAGACCCTGAAAGAATGGTGATACTGTCGACTGTTATGGGGAGAAGAAGAACAAAGAAAAATAAATGGCCATGTTTCATGGTGTGACAACTTGGCTTCATTGGTGTGGGTACATGGAGCAATATTACTATGGGACTCCATTCATGATAAAGATGCTGTCTTGTAGCAAAATGGGAAGACTGGGGTTTTGAGGGTTTAAAAAAACATGATTTAAGTTTTGTTTTTGTTTTTCATGTTCAAATGGCTTTACCGTATAAAAAGACATACCTCTTTTTCCTCTAAAATCTTATTTTGGGTCATAATGAACATTACCTTTTAAAAAACATGTAAGCTAATACTTTATTTTCATATTTTCCCCATTATTTTCTCTATATCTCCTAATCATTGCAGTTCTTCCATTATTCTTATCTTTCTGGAAAGATTTCCCTATTCTTTTTTGTAATGTCCCAAGTGAAATATTCAGTGGTCGTATGAAACAACACCTTGCCTTCCAGTTTCCTATTCAAATCCAGAGAAGTATTAGACAAGTAAGCTATCTATCTATGATAGTATGACTGTAGTTATCTCTGTTGGAAATTCTACATCAGGCTTTCAGGCTTTGGTAATCTCTATAAGTTTTTTTTCCCTCCCCCTCTAATGGCTAATTGTGAGACACTCCATAACCCTTTATTAATGTCTTTTCTTGTTTGTGTTCTTTCAGGGAGGTTGCTAAAGGGCTGATGAAATACCAGCCAGATATTATTATCAGTGTACATCCTCTTATGCAGCATGTTCCACTGCGCGTACTGAGGGCAAAGGGTCTTTTGGATAAAATCGTGTTTGCCACAGTCGTAACTGATTTAAGCACTTGCCATCCTACATGGTATGATCTCCTTCTGCTGTTGATCTTCCCAGGAATGGAGCCAGAAAATTTTCCTTTGCTTTTTATTTTTTAATTATTACTACATTTGCAATGGTCCTACCTTGTACATATATGACAATTCTAACAATTGTATAGATAGGGAACCATGTGGATTGTCCATCTGTCAATATTTGTAGCCAATCTCAATCATAATGCTTACCATATATTTAACCTTTCCTTTAGTATTACTAGCCATCCATATCTGGCTCAAAATTGACCTGTTGATCGTGCCATATGGTTAAATGCTTTGGGGCTAAAAGTTCCCTCATAAGTCAAGGATTGGGTGGACAATATGTTATAACATTTGGACTAGTTTGCTGCCTGGTGGCTCATATTTAGGAGCATATAGACAGACTAATCAGGCATGAATTTTGGGACTCTAGCATAAGCCCATTAAGTAATTGGCAAAGTAAACATTTCAAGATTTTACATTTTTCCAGTTAGTCTTAATTTCACCGAAACAACGTGTTTTCAAGTCTTTCTGCTTTTCTTGATTTCACTGAGCACCGCATATTCAAGACTTCACATTTTTCATGTTTGTGTTGATTTCACCAAATAACGTGTTTTCAAGTTTTTCCACTTCCTTGATTTTGCCAAACATTGCGTTTTCAAGATTTTATATTTTTTCAGTTTGCCTTGATTTCACCAAAACGTGTTTTAAAGTCTTTGCGCTTTTTTTTTTTTGCTGAAATCCACATTTCCAAGATTTTACATTTTTCTAGTGTCTTACTTTCACCAAACAACGTGTTTTCAAGTCTTTGTGTTTTTCTTGATTTCGCTGAACGTGTTTCCAAGATTTTACGATTTTCCACTTTGTCTTACTTTCACCATACAATATGTTTTCAAGTCTTTGCGCTTTCTTGATTTCGCTGAACACATCGTTTTCAGGCTTTTACATTTTTCCAATTTGTCTTGATTTCACCAAGAAGAGAGATCGTAGAAAAGGGATATTCGACACTAATTGAATGAAGAGGCTCCCTTTTTTCCAATTTGTATTGATTTCACCAAACAATGTGTTTTCAAATACTTACCCAAAAAAATTGTGTTTTCAAGTCTTTGCACTTTCCTGGATTTTGTTGAACACCGTGTTTTTCAAAAGATTTTGCATTTTCTCAATTTTGTCTTCATTTCACCAAACAACATGTTTTCAAGTGCAATCTACCCAAAAAAAAGCGTGTTTTCAAGTGCACTTACTTACCTGAAAAAAAGGTGTTTACAAGTGTTTGCACTTTTCTTGATTTCCTTGAACAATGCGTTTCAAAGATTTTACATAATTCTAGTTTGTCTTTCTTTCACCATACAATATTTTTCAAGTCATTGTTACTTACCCAAAAAATATATATATTTTTCAAGTCATCATGCTGATTACACAGGTTTGTCAACGGTTGGGGGGAGGGGGCATACCCCCTAGCCACCCCCTAGCTCTACCCCTCTACCCCTGTATCTCCATTTACTTTTGTTGTAATGTGATAGTAAAAGCAATCAGCATCACACATAATCTAGTTCAACATGATCGCACCAAGCATGTAGAGATTGACCGTCATTTCATCAAGGATAAGCTGGACCAAGGAGTAATTTGTGTTCCCTTCATTCAATCCGATGCCCAATTAGTAGATGTTTTCACTAAAAGGCTTAGTAGTAAAGGTTTTGGTCCTATTGTTCACAAGTTGGGTTTGTTTGATGTTTATGCTCCAACTTGAGGGGGAGTGTTGTAAAGTGGGTTTACGTCTAGGTTCGATATATCTAGGGATAAGAGTGCTGACTCATTCCTGACCTGTCTCACCTTTCATTTAATCCCTATTTCTTTATAAATAAAGCACGGCCTATGTCAATCTAAGCAAGCCACTATTCTCTCATTAATTATTTCCACAACTTCCTAATATGCTTTGTAATTATGGTAAGCTCATTTGTTTGCTGTTGTGTTCAGGTTTCATAAGCTTGTAACTAGATGCTATTGCCCAACGACCGAGGTGGCAAAAAGGGCATTAAAAGCTGGACTTCAGCCTTCTCAAATGAAAGTTTTTGGCCTTCCGGTGCGACCTTCATTTGTAAAGCCTGTTCGACCTAAGGTTGCATTTTTTTTCTTTTTGAGTACCTTCATATACTTTTCTTACCTGCTTTACAGGATCACTAATGTCACTGACATTGTTTGATGAGAGAACATAAGTTACATGTTGGATGTGCATCAAAAGAAGAACATAGTAGGGGAATGACAACAAGATATAAAGCACAATCCTCATTAGATGCTTCTTCTAAGGTGTTCTCCTGGCCAATGAGCCTGATTAATCTTCCCACCTGATTGGTTTGATTTTTTATTAGTAGTGAAAATTCTAACATTCAAGATAAAATTCCAATATCTCATATATGAGATGATAAAAATAACTTGACTCTGTTGATTTTGGTTTTGTAGACCTCATTGGATGGGGCTCACTGAATGTTGTTTCCTGCCTGATGCATGACTGCATGTGCTTTTGTTTTATTGGTTTTCTTAGACACTTTCCTTGATTTCTGGCTTATTCCACAGTGGTTTCATTATTATGTTATGCTTAATTGAAAGTATTATATTGGCACCTATTTATTCCTTTTCTGTAAGTAGGTTGAATTGAAGAGAGAGTTGGGAATGGATAAGGATCTTCCTGCTGTCTTATTGATGGGAGGCGGCGAAGGAATGGGTCCTATCGAGGATACTGTTCGGGCACTTGGGAGTACATTGTATGATGAAGGTGCTGGTGAACCAATAGGTCAGGTTCTCGTGATTTGTGGCCGCAATGCAAAACTTGCCAACAAATTGCTTTCAATTGATTGGAAGATTCCTGTTCAGGTATCACCCTGAGCTTACCTCTTCCATTTGCAATCTCGATTGTGCTTTTCTTCTTCAAAATCAGCTCCCACATTCCTATTAGAAACATAAATAATTTCAATTTCAAATTGCAAATAATGGTGGGAGTTGTGCTGGTCAAATCTTGTCAGCTTAACATAGGAAATGAAAATCCTGAATCAAACCAGAAATTAAATTTGATTTTTTTTAGTTGATTGCGTAGTTGCCATGGTGCTCCCTAGGTGATAAGGCTGGCCTCAATGTTCAAGGGAACCAGTCGCCTTCTGTATCAAGGCGCCCAGACCTAGAAAATGAAGGAAGCATTCCTTTGAATATGGTTCTTGTTGGGTGCCTTGGCCTTGCCTTGGATCCATGATAACTATCGTCGACTGGACCTGGAAAAGTGGGTGGTAACTGGTTTTATTCATTGAAAACTGGTGGATGAAGATGGGCTTAAATTGCCCAGGCCAGGAAGGTTGACTGGATGAGCCAAGAGCTGTTGTCCATATTTGCAATTATGTGGTTGGTTTCTTCAATTGATGATCTTTGCTTTTTTGTGCTGAAGATACAGTTTAGAAACAAGGAAATAGCAATAAGCTTAAAATATCCTATTTTTGTTAGGGTTACTGTTGGGAATAGTCCCACATTGAGGAAGTCTGAGACTTTGGATGTCTTCATATATTCTTGGGCCGTCTACACCTAATAACGAATACTTTTGTGTTGGACTCCAAGCTTCAATAGTTACTGTTAACAGCAAAGAATGGGACTGAATGTTTGGATGGTCTATGGAACCAATCAAGCCCTTTATTTATAACAAAAGAAGGGAAGAGAAAATTGCAACTATGGCCTACATTAAGCAACTCCATTTAATTAGAGTTAGTCAAAGGGGAAAACCTCCAATATGGCCTTACGGCTACATAATTCAACAGTTACCATATGTGCAGTTGCTTAGTTTGGATGTAATTGATAATCATGGCCATTCAGGTGCATGTTAGAATTTTGCAATCCCCTCCAAGGAGTGGCATACCAATTTTACAATCGTGGCCATTTAGTTTGGATGTAATTGAAAATCATGGCCATTTAGGTGTAGGTGTATGTGCATCTAGGAAGAAACAGGACATATTGAGGATGATTTGTCTTGGTTCTGTTTTTCTCATTAAAATTATATTTTTCCTGTATTCTTTCTTTTTTGTGCAATAACTTCCTTGCTTAAGTACTTGAGCTCCAATTTTCAGGTGAAGGGATTTGTCACTAAGATGGAAGAATGCATGGGTGTCTGTGATTGCATTATTACGAAGGTAAATTTCTTGTGAAGGTGGATGGACTCTTTTTTTATTTGTACTATTGTCCATGTTCTAACCGTAGTTGGTAAGCTGGTATTGCAGGCAGGACCAGGGACAATTGCAGAAGCTATGATAACGGGCCTTCCTATAATACTCAACAATTATATTGCTGGACAGGTAATTAGGTTTTCTGCAATATTATATTCTTTTCATGTTAAGAAAATAAGGTCTTGCCAATTTTGGCTGTTCCCCGCCCCCCCCCACCCCAAACCTCCAAACAAAAAAAAAAAAAAAAAAAAAAAAAAAAAAAACCTTATCCCAACTAAATGGGGTTGGCTATATGGATTATTGTCTACCAATCAGCTCTGTTAGATGTCATACTTGAAGTAAGGCCTAAGCTATGATATAGGCTAACCTAGGGTCTCTAGTTTAACCTACTCTGACACAACAAATTAACACAAGGATTAAAGAAATAACTAACTAATGTATAGGGACTGTTGTGGGCAGCAACTCACATGACATGCTTATGAGATTAGTATCATGATAAATGTAAGTAAATAATAGTATAAAGCCAAGTAACATGATCAACTAAACAATTATTAATTAGGTTTCATGTCATGTTCATAATGAACCATAGGTTAAGAAGTACTAATGTGCAAAAGATTTTAAAACTCCTAAAACTAACAAGATTAAATGCCTAATGATTAGATAAACCCATGAACATGTAAAAAACAACAACTTTCCAATAATTAAAGATACGAAACCCTAACCATAACAGTGCTAAAAACGACGACTCAGCTGTAAACAAACTTCACATAATGCTGTTTATGCTAATAAATATTAAACATGACAAGATTATGATAAAATTTATGTGGAATGGAGTTACAGATTAGCATGATGTACTAGAACAAAAATAAGTAACCCAACAATAGGTTATCACTATGATACGCTTAACAGAAGGGGTAATATAAGGAGAATAATTAAAACAGCTATGGTTTTGGGTGTTGCCAGTGTACAGCTAGGTATTCTTGGGTTAATTCTTAATAACCAGAAAATAAAACACAACACAAAAGAGAAGAGGACAAGGGGTACTGTCGAGAGCAGTGCAAACAGTGATAAGGGAATTCTGTAACAAGATAGAGAGAGGGATAGGAAGATAAGAGAGAAAGAAGGGGGAAGTGATTTGTGGACAGATCAGCAAGGGGGGAGCAGAAACATACGTGTCTTCAGTAGATAGAGAGAAAGCCGAGAGAGAGATAGGGGATTGGGGTGTTTCAAACCTGCACAAAGAGAAGAGAGAGAGACGAGAAAGAGAGATCACGAGAGCCTCTTTTTTTTTTTTTTTTTTTTTTTTTTTTGTATTCAATAATCAACATCTAAATTTCATTAATTAAAAAAGAGTCTTTATAAGGCTTACAATCCTAATTAGAGTATAACTCTAAAGACTAATAAAAACGAACCAAATCATAAACCAACTAAACAATTAAATGGGGTCCATAGTTGGGACCCACAACTCTAACAAACTAAAGAGCTAGAGCCCACGTCTAATGTATGTGGGGTCCACCATAAAAGAAATAAAATAAATAAAATAGAAAAATCCCACGCCTCCAACAATAAAATAAAATAAAATAAATAAAATCCTAAATCTAAAAGGAATCCTAGATGTTCTCATCAAGTTATACATGTCTTTCTTCACTACCTCCTCTAGAGTCATCTTAGGTTTGCCTCTAGCTCTTTTAGATCCTTCAATCTAAATCAAATCACTCCTCCGTGGGCATCTAACGGCCTCCGTTGAACATGACCATACCATCTCAAACCACTTCCCCCCCCCGGGGCCGGGGGGGAAACAGAAGAAAGAAACAATGAGAAGAGGTCTATGATTGAAATAATGGAAATATTATAAATTTTCATGAACAACAGAAACAGTAGGAAACCTTGGGCACTGGAATTATACAAAATGATAAAGAGACATCAGACATGGAAGATTCGTGTAAATCATGCTGCCATGATCAACTTTTTTGTAAGATAACTTATTCAGCACACATCCAAACCCACCTTCAATGACTTCATTTCTGCTCAAGTGGAATAAGTTTCACCAATCTTAAAGGAAAATTTTTTTTGGGTTGGGAGGATTGGAAGAGCTGAAAATGGGATTGAATCCCAGGCCTTGGAACGAAGCCACCTTACCAGTACAACATGCTGTCTCCTTATGCAAGCTACTTGTAACTTGTGAGCTTATTGAGGAGCTTAATACCATTGAACCCTTGATTGTGACTTGAAAGTTCCATCTGACTGGCATGAGTAGCATTTTCACTTATTCATTATAAAATTCTGATTATATATGTAAATTAATCCAGAATTCATGATATTTATAATTTTTCCTTTATGTAATTGTTAACCCATGATTAAACTATTAGTGTAATGAATTGCATTTGTCATAGTTGTAGTGGAAGAAGGAAGATGAGTATGGATTTCAACATGCCAATATGATAGAGATGTCAGAAATATTTGGACATTTAAAACCAAGCTTTAGATGACATTGATTATACTATCTTTTCTAATCTAATTGCTAATGATTTTCTGTTTTCCTTTTTGAATTAGTTTATCTCTTGTACTTAATTTCTAACAAACTTTCATGAACACCAGAATCACTAATATACAGGTCTAATATCAATTAACTGATTTTCAGAAATGGGGAAAAACAATGAAAAAGAGGATCCAACTTCCCTCAAAGAACTAGAACACAGTTGCATAAAAATTTAAATTAGTGGAGCTCTGACAAGATAATCCTTACGAAGCTTTTGGTTGACAAGATGACAACCATGACTGCTGCTTCGTTGTATACCTGATCTTATGAATAAAATCTGTCCTGTTTACATTCTCTTGCTACTGTGTTTATATTACAGGAAGTTGGGAATGTGCCATATGTGGTGGAGAATGGATGTGGGAAGTACTCAAAGTCACCAAAAGAGATAGCAAAAATTGTGGCTGAATGGTTTGGTCCCAAAGCTGATGAGCTTGAGGCCATGTCTCGGGATGCATTAAAGCTGGCTAGACCAGATGCAGTATTTAAGATAGTTCATGATCTGCATGAGTTGGTGAGACAAAGAAGTTTACTTGTACCCCAGTATTCTTGTACAAGTTAACCTTATCAATTTTGCATGTTTTCTGATAAAATGCTCTTACGGGCAAAATAAATTTCTGTGCTTCACTCTTATTGCTTTGCTCTGATATTCAAATAATGTTCTTATATTCTACTTTCCTTTTCAACCGAAGTTCGATTTGATCTTTTTCTGCTGGAATGCAAGTTGGGTTAACTTGAACCTGAACTCTGCAACACCTTGGCCTCCAGTCAGCATACCACGGTTTTAGGCATCGGGATCGGATCGGCTAATACGGTGATCCATATCAGTATTGGCCACCTGTCTGTAGCAATCCGATACTGATCCCGTATCGATTTTCAGAGTGACTGATACCCTTTCTGATATTGTGAACTAAACCATGGGGCATACTGCTTTAGCTTATATTGGTAGTCATATTGTTACAAGTGTTTTATTTCTTATTGTATAGGTTTGTAGACTAGTAAGATGAATACTGTTCTCTGGTTCTTGATATAAGAGCCAAGTCACAATATAAATTTGGGAAAATCTCATCTGACCTAACCTAGTTCAACACTTCAACTCAATGATCCTTTGCTTCAGTGGGAAATGTGGATAGATTGTGCACTGCATGGGTTCTCTCAAACCCAAGGTTGAGTTGGGTTGGGTTGATATTTGGTTGACCTTTATACAGTCAGAGTTGTTCTTGAGTTGGTCCCCAATCCATACAAGCTACACCCCTAACAGGTCAGGCCTAGGGTGGGTCAATATTTCTTTATCCAAGCTGTCAAGCCAACCTGGCCTAAACCAGTGCGAAATATAAGAATGCCGGTCTGGTGATCTTTTCCCATGCCTTCTCACATTTTGACATTCTCTCTCCTCCTTAATTATTTGAGTCTCCCATTGATGACACCATTTCCTGCACCCCATTGGTGTGATATTGGAGAATCCCTCCCCACTAGTGTTGTAGGAAACCCTCCCCCATGCCATTTGAAAGAGTCCCCTGCTGATAAACAATTGGTGTAGTTGTTGCACCTTTTTTTTTTTTTTTTTTTTTGGCGTGGGGGAGAATTCAAAAAAATGTGACTTTCATCATCAAGACAGAATCAACTTATTATCATTTCATGATAATATTGAGATGCAATCACATGAAGTTTGGATCATATGTTGAGAGAAGCCGCAATTTGAAAACTCTTTTAGGTAATTTTTCTAGGAAAAGGTTGTCTGCACATGCATGGCTCCTGCTTTGATCATCGGATGGGAATAAATGGACAATGTGTAATATCAAATTTTTCTTTTTGTGATGGATGAAAGACCTGATGTGACTGTATATGTATACTATCCGTGTGTAAATAATGGGTTCATTTTTTATGAGATATTTGTAGAAATGTCTCAGGTAACAGTATAATATTATAAAAAAAATATCCACACACCATCCATATGGGTATCCTACTGATACTGTCTCTCTCCTCCCTAAACATGTGAACTCCCTACCGTTGAAAATGCATTCTGTACCCCAATTTGTGTGGTATTAGAGATTCCCCCATGTCAGTAGCATGGGAAAGCTCTACCCTATAATATTAATGGGAATGTCTAGTAACATCTCTATAGATTAATTAACATATAACCTTTTTTCATTATCCTTTGTCTTATTTCAAGAAAATCTATAAACCGGGGTAAAAGAGGATTTTCAAAATATTTTTGAAAGTGACTTGTTTGGCACATAATTTTAAAGTACTTGTATTATGAAGGCAAAAATAAGGTTACAAATTAATTGCCAAGGTGTCAATAAGAAAATCTCAATATTAATAGAAGAAACAACTTAAGCTTACCTTTCATTTTCGTTTTCAAAATGATTTAAGGACTTAGGCATGGACATGTCTATTCCATGTCACGTCCGATCCACACTTGTTTAAGGTCGAGTTTCACACGAGTAAGGCTGAGTTTAGATTTCTTTTGGCCGATGCTGTCTGATTTAGAGGTGAGCTCATGTTTCGACTTTTTGAGAGACAATTTCATCATTCTTTTATCAACGTATCAGGTATCTGACACCATGATTCGCCAACATCCAACTTTAAATCCTTATAAAATCCGTCCCCTTGTTTGCTATTTGTTGATAATACCCCTCTTCCATTGAGTCTTACTTTATTGTGGGTGTCAGGTAAATTTTCATTCTCCTGTTTTCTCTTAAGACCACTCATCTTTGTCTTTGGTTGTAAATTTCATTTTTTATGGCTATTATTTGGTTTTTTTTCATTCTACTCCCATAAAATGAAATTAATATTTTAAAACTCTTAGACCAAATGATGGTCAAACTTTTATTTTAATCAAATTTTATATTGAATAAAATAGCGTTTTCCTATAAAGTTAATAGATTCTTCTGTCATTCATTATCAGCTCAATCAACATTCTTACTCCATTAAGGAAATTTCAAGTCAATACAATTAAAAAAAAAAAGTCGCCTAAATAGATAAAAATAAATAGAAAACCTATGGTGAATCATCTTTGAGTTGGTAGTATAGGTTACGTCCTTTCATAATTGAATACTTTATTTATTTCTGATAAAAAAAATTAAAAAAAAATACATGTATGAAAATTTGAGTAGTGGTGGTGGTGGCAGCGGTGGGTGGTGGTGGGACAGTAGTGGTGGCGGCGGTGGGGTGGTGGTAGTAGCGGTGTGTGGTGGTTCTTTCTTCTCTCAAAATGTACTTCAAAGTAAAAAAAAACATCTATTTGGTACTTCAAAAATTGGGTCCATTTGGAGCCAGTTCACTTCGTGAGAGTAAAGAATCCAAACCGATTTACCAAACGCAATTCTACTCCATTTTGATTCTGGGAGCCAAAATCCGGATTCTGAAATGTTATCAAACAAGCCCTTAACGATCGGTCTAGGTTGGTTTTCATATTTGGTTTGTTTTTAGTTAGACCATGTTGGTTTTTTAATTAGCATTATGAATAACATCATCCAGGATCATGACCTTATAGTTTATTGAACAATCGATATCATGTTTCAATCTTTTTTCAATCAAGCTTGTTCGGTTTAATTGGTATAGTTTAGGTTTTAATCTAGTTCATTTATCCATCCAATGCATGAGCCACACAGCTAGATAGGAAAAGCTAGATAGGAAAGCTTTTCTCTTTAGGCTTTGATTGGTTGCAATGGGAAACACAAAGAAGGGAAATAAAAATTTTGAACTTAAAAAAAGAACTTTTATAATCATTGATTCATTGCAACACATGACTACGAAACTACGGTTCTCTTTGGTATAGTTTATATTTATGTTTATAAGTTATTTATGACAAATCATTAATTAGAAAAAATTATGAGTCATAAATAATAACCGTTTGCTACCATTATACATATAGAAGTAATAATAGATTATCACAATAATGTTAAACACCTTCTAACCTATTTGTAGATTTTAAATTATATTAATTTATTTTAAATATAAATAAATATCATAAATCATTCTCAATAACTACATATGTCATAATATATTATATAATTAATTCTATAATAAATATCAAAAAGAGCCTAACTCTAAATCATTTTATATTAGTTATTAACTTACATCTTACCTTGCATCCACATATGAAAAATAAAATAAAATTTAAATCTAATAAATATTATTACTAAATATGGTAAGAAATATTGGTAGTTTATACAATCATCTTATGTTAGAGTTATAAAAAATATTTTATTTGAAAATTTTCATTTTTTATTTTTTAATTTTCCTTCCATTATAATATATAGGAGAGATAAAAAAAAAATCAACTTGATTATGCTGTTCTCACCAAAAAGAATAAATTGATTCTTCCCGACACCAAGCTATCCTGTTTGGCTGTTTCAGAGCAACCAAACACGCCATTGAAATCCAAGAGACGATCAAATTTCTTATTAAAATGTCCAAGTCTGTTGGACCCGATTGTCTGCAAAATTAAATCAAAACATACAGAGAACAGAGAACGTGTGGAGGGAAAATGCCATGGAACTGCCAAGTGGCGCCATATGACTTACAAAATATATGAAGGGTGGTAGTCTTGTAATTTGGAGGATCACTTCAGTGGGCGGTGTCAACCGTCAAGAACAGTAGAGTGGATGCTAACGTGGAAAGTCGGTTCTTGCATGTAGAGTTACTGAGATCAAAACTCTGCTCTGCCTGCCATGCACACCAATTTGTTGTTTTTTTTTTTCCGAAATCCCAAATCAAACTCCGTGATTGTTTGTAAAACTACTTCATTTGGGCTTTTCTTCTCTTTTGTTTGTTCTTTTTCTCGTATTAAACAAAGCTTAGTTTGGTGCAGAAGAGTGTTTCTTGCTTAATAAAAGGGAGGATGGAGGGCCTCTAGGATTTCTCCTTCTCAAAGGGAATTCAGGATTGTTTCTGGATTTTCTATGTTGAATTCGATAATGGGTTGGAGATACAGGACTGGGTTATGCTTGATTGGTGGTGTTGTGTTCATCTGGGTTGTCTCTGCAGAGATTACACAGGTAATGGGACTCATTTTTTCCGCTCTTGGGGTTTGATTATAATTTTTTTGTTTTTTGTGTTTCTTTCTTTTATGTTCTTATTCTCGTAATCTGGGTTATCTTCTTTTTGGTGTTTCGTTTTCGTTACCTTTTCTTTCTGCTTGCCAGACTTGGCTATTGAATTGGTTAGTGATAGCGAATTTAATAAAGAAAACTTTGGAAAGTGAACTGCTCAAGAATGTAATCTGGTGTCGAAAATTGAGAATGATTGGATCTGTATTACTGTTGGCATTTTATTCATGGGCCTTACTGTTGCGGGTTTGCTCTTTTCTCAAACTTTGGAGTAACGATGAGACCATATTCTTAAATATCAGTTTTCTTCGTGTTGATCTCCTGTCCTTTTCTCTGCCTACTTTGAGCTCATTCATAGACTTTTGTCATTTTTTATAATAAACAGGATTTCTTGGGTGTTTTTAGATTTATTACACTCTGTTTGTTAATCCTACCAGAATTTGGTGTTTGGATCCATTTTGTGCCTAGTGCAAATGACTTTTAGTGGTTATTGAACTGATAAAGAAACCAGCATGTCGGAGCATAAAATGCTTAAATGCTAATTTTATCCTGTTCTTGTTTAATGTGGACATCGATAAGCTGCCTTTTTCTGAACTAACCTTTGTATTTTACAATTATAATGTTTTGGTAATTGCTGTTGAAACCATTTTTCTTCTTTTTTGGCTTTTTCTTCTGTTTTGTATCAAGCGTTGGAGAGTGAAGACTGAAGACCTATCACCTAGGTTACCTTTTTCAGCCTTTTATAATTTATTGTATTTGCCCTCCAATTTACTCATTTCTATATCTGATCTAAGAAATTTATAACACCTTTCTCTATTTAATTGATTGTTTCTTCTGATGAAGAACCTTGTCTGGCCCTTTGGGTCACTCAGGAAAATTTGGGTTCAAGTAAGGCTCATGTTAAATCATAAATCTGGCAATTGTCAGGTTGAGTTTGGGTCAAGTTCAGAGGAAACCCTGACCATCCCATTCTTAACTTAATTATATTAATGGTACTGAATTCAGACTGGTGCTCATAGATGATACTTTCACATTGTTTCCCTGGTGGTACTTATAAACAATCAAAATGCCTCATATTAGGTGTTTATTTTTGCAAGTCAACTCAACTCAAGGAATCCTTGTCCCTACTAATGGGTCAGCTACATGAATCTTGTTTCATCATTCAACTCTATTCAGGGCTATACTTGTTGTCAACCCTAATCATAGTTGTCAAGGCGGCGAGGCGCCAAGGCATTGGAGGCCTAATGGGGCGCCTAGGCGACCAAGGCATCCTCCTAGGCGTTCAAGGTGCACAATTTTCCAAGGCGTCACAAGGGCGCCTGGGCACCTAAGCGATGCCTTGACAACTGTGACCCTAATCCATTCATGTCTTCTCTCACCACTTCTACCAAATTCATTTTAGGTTTGCCCCTTGCTCTTTTAGCTCCTCCCATTTGAATCATATACTCCTTCTGACCCGTCCATTCATGGATCTTCATTATGCACGTCCATCCCACATCAAACAACTTCCTTAACTTATCATTGGATCCAAGCCACTCATGAATTGCCTCTATTGTGTACATTCCTTGTTTTATGTTTTCTGGTTTTCACCTTAAATATTTCTCATACAAAGTTGAACCCCCCCCCCCCCCCCCCAAAAAAAAAAAAAAAAAAAAAAAACACACACCCCCAGAAAGGGGGGGGAGAGGAAAGGAGCTATAATAGAGAGATCAGAATCACTGTTTTTTAGGTGTAAAAACTAAAAACATTTAATAGCTAGTACATAAGTTGACCCTATCTGAGGCCAGGTCGAACTTGAACTGTTGTGTGCGGAGTCTGGAAATGTAGCTCTTCTTTCACTTGCTTCTAGGCTTTGGCTTGGGTTGGTCCTAAAGCAAATGGATTTCACATACTTGACTATGGATGAACTCACTTTTGCTGGATTTTATTTGTACGCTATAGGCATATCTGACGTGATTCAGTTATGGAGACAATCTTCCTCTTTTCTCTTTTTTGTTTAACAGTTGAGGGGGGGAAAATGGTATATTAAGATTTTCCAGTTCTCACTTGGAAAAGATGAAAAATTTAAAATTGAGAAAAGCATTCTTGCAATTATTTTTCTAGGGATTTTTCGGTCTTCAATTCTTTTGTCCATTGTTTGTTCGAAAGTAGGAAAAACATTTACAAATGGAGATCGTAGCAGTTATTAGACTCAGACATATCTATGAGTAATATCCTAAGGAGTTATGGATATTTGAGATGTTAAATAGAGAAGATCCTGTAGATGTGCTATGGGCTCTCTATTTCTATTTTCTACTTTTGTCTATTTCAACTATTGTTGAGCTACTCCTGCAAAAATATTTATTACTCTAAATTGTGTTGCAATAATATTTAGTTTGTTTGGGAAATTTTTTTACTTCATGTTTGTGTATACACATATACATTTTTTTTTTCTTGAAGTAGGGTTTTAAACTTACTAATGTTCATGCATGCAGAGAATCTTTTCAGAGTACAAACAGCCATTTGCAATCACTTATTTGGGGACCTCACTTATGGCGATCTATCTACCCGTCTCAGTTCTTAGGAACTGGGTACACAGCTTTCTCCGTATAAAGTCATTCAAGAAGCTGCTACATGAAAATGCGACAATGAACTTGTCAATTGGACTGGATACTCCCCTTAGAATTAATGGAATGCATCATAGTCTAGAAACAGAGATGAGAAGTTGCTTGACTAGTGACATGGATCTTTGTGAACGAGAAGAAGGGAAGCTGTTGCTTGCTAAGAGCACTGAAAATGAATCTGACCAATTAAACCACAGTTGTGAACTTAGCTCATGGGAAATTGCAAAGTGTAGTTTCTATCTGACTCCGTTATGGTTTATAACTGAGGTTTGGTGTTGCTAACATGACTTGGTGTTGCTAACATGACTTTTCTGTCCCATCTACTCTACATGAAATGCCAGTTGATGAAACCAAGAAACCATGTCATTGAAGCACTCGAATAGATGTATACACCATTTGAGGGTTTTTGTATTGTTAGAGAAATCATGTGATTGATGACCATACCTTTTGATTTTTTTATTTTTTTTAAAGTTTTTTTAATTAAAATTTTATTAAAAAAAAGAGGAATTGTTCTCCATTTCTTTTACTATCGTAAAGAATGTGATTGTTTCTATTATTTAGCTTGGGCATCCATCCAATCCAAGGTTTGGACATTCAGAGGTCCATTATGTTTGACTCATCAAATTATGAGTTCCACTCTGACACACTGCAGCTTTGCAGTCTGTATACTATTTTTACTCCATGCATATTAAGGTTTCTTTATTCTTTTTTTTCAACTTAAAGAAAAAGTACAATATTTTAAAAATGATATTTTTGCTTTCTATCCTATTGGACAACCTTTAGATTGTTTTTAAGTTTTGAAAGGTTACTGAATCCCCCCCTCTCACTTTGATGCAGTACTTATCCAATAGTGCATTAGCAAACACAAGCGTTGCAAGTACCACTGTCTTGACTTCCACATCAGGACTCTTCACGCTTTTCTTTGGAGCATACTTTGGCCAGGACTCCATAAATATAGCAAAGGTTGTTGCCGTGGTTGTCAGCATTGCTGGTGTCACCATGACAACACTTGGAAAAACTTGGGCACCTGATGAGACACACAGCATATCTGTGTAAGCTTATTCCGTTTTTCAGATCCTTCAGTGAATGTTTAGGTCCTTCCATATCTAATTATTCTCATGTTAGTGATCATTGCCACCGTCAGTCCATCCTATCCAAATCCAGTAGTTCTAAAAGGCATCTTTATTCATTATTTTGACTGCATCTTATTGCATTAGTAAATATTAAATGGCTATATTTTTTTTCTTTTTTCCTTTCATGGATGTTTTTTAGTGTCTAATGTTTGTCCTGCTTCCTGAAATAGACACGTTGCCAACTGAACAACTCAGGGGTTGTCTGTTCCAAACTCTTAATCATCATTCCACCTTTGGACTGGCTGTAGTCCAAAAATTAGAGTAATCTGATGCTCTTAACTGTTCGTTTGGAATTCTATCTAATTAGGTTGCTAGTAATTGTAGATCTTTCAGAAATAATGTTCTTACTGATTAATAATCTTGACTGTTGCTTAGTTTCTTTCTTTACATTATGAGCTTCTCTTACCTTCCTGAGCAGAAAGGGAGTTATGGTAGTGAGGCTAAGGTTATCTTACTGGTTTATTTGTTTAACTCAAGTTCCTTGCCCAATTGGAAAGACTAGCTCAGAACATTAGAAACAAAAGCTTTGTGTCTATCACAGGAGAATATATAGACCAAGTTACATTCAAGCATAGCCCATGAAGGCTAACTGTAATACTACATAGTTTTTAAGCATTGCCTATGAACAGGTAATTTTTCTTGTCTTGCTTTTCCGTATGTCACAAGAACTTTGTAACTACATCTACCGCTAGATTTTCTTTGGAGAGATTTAATTTCTTCATAAAATTTTCATGGATTCCTATGTTCCTGTTAAGCTAACATTTTTTTTTCCTTTACATGTTTCCCAGGAATACAACACAGTCCATCATGGGTGATATTTTTGGTCTCCTTTCTGCAATAGTATATGGCTTATTCACTGGTGGAGCATTTTTATTTTATAACCAGTGATATTAACTGTTTTAGCTCACATATAAGTGATCAATTTCAATATCAGGACTTTGCTTTGGAATCACTATGTGACATATGGACTACTGGTTATTTTTTGCAGTGCTACTTAAGAGAGCTTCTGGGTCAGGAGGAGAAAAGATTGATTTGCAGAAGTTCTTTGGATATATTGGACTTTTCAGTCTTCTTGGCCTTTGGTGGCTTGGTAAGATCCATTTTCATCATGTTTTCTGATCTTGAGAAAATGATATAGAATATTGACAGTATTTCACTTTTATTTGCTACGTTTGTAGCTGCATCCAATGATTCTGATTAATATTCCACTGGGCAGTAGTTTTCTTTGTACTGGCAGATTGTGAAGAGAGTATTTACATGGTTTTATGAATATTCAACTCCCAGTTCTTTGTGATGGATGCAAGAGAATGTTCCAATCTATGATTCTTTAAACTCCCAGGCTAATAATTAATGTGCTCCAGTGCTCCAATTTTTTCTGCCTTTTCTTGTTTTCTTTTCTATTCAAGAGCCCCTTCTTTGTACTTCTTTAGTGGCAAGAGAGCATTTCTTCCTGTTCTGATGGCTACAAATGAAATAAACAAAATAGAAAATTTCCTGAGTGAGGCTTAGGAACATTTATTGACTATGGACTTGTTTAGAAGGTTCAAGAGAATGCACAAGACAGTTGATGCATGACCTTCAATTCCACCATGGGCACTGTTAATACATTAAGTTACATAGCTTTCTTAGCCAATAAATCATACAGACATCAACTTCACTTTTAAAAGTGTCATGCTTCTTTCTTGACATAATAGAACTTGCTGTCATAACAAACTTAATAGCTTGAGGCTGCTTGGATTTAGAGCACTCAGATTTTCAAGACTAATTTGTGGTACTATTGTCGGGGAAAGAATTAGATATTGTCCATCATCCAGTCAACCACATAACTAGTTTTTCCAACCATGACATAGATATGTGGCACAAGGAAGCACCAAAAGATCTTCATTCATTTTGAATCCTTTTGAGGGACTATAACTGGCTATTTGCAGATTTCTGGTATTCCACTCTGTTATGATTTTCAGTGGGAATGATATTGTCTGATCCTAATTTTCTTGAGATTCCATTTCCAATATAGATTTGAAATCCAGATAAAATCTACCAAATAGCCAAATGCAATTAACAAGTTGGAGGGCCATTATAGAGGTGCAAATGGATTTTTTACTGTATAAATGGCTGGATTTTATGCTTATTGAAACTCTGTTAGGTTCCAGAACTCATTGTCAGCCATCTACATCAGAAATTTTGTATAGATACAGAGGGAGTAGAGGTTTTCAACTTTATTTATAGATAATTTCTTTGTTACATAACTTAGAGAATTGTCTATTGAAGTTAAATACAGTACATCTCATGGAAATATAGAACGGTGAGGCTGGAACAAAGTTTTCTGGTTCTAAGCAATAGCTCAGGTCTTTAATTCAAAGGGATTAATTACGTACCATGAAATACTGAAGATCGGAGACAGCCAGCCCAATGCTAGCTGGCAAAATGAACAGCAGATGTCTTCCACCAGTGACACATTTGCGTGCTGTGATCATAAGTTCAGGTGTTTGCATTTGGTAATGATAAATGAGGAATTGACTATTTCTATGCAAATATGAGTATGTTTTGATGTGTTGGGTGGATCAAGAATATTCTTTTAATCACTAGTGCTTCCTCTCCACACCACAGCCCCCCCCACAAAAAGGGGGGTATAAATTTACAATTGGAAGTGGCTTTATATATCCATCTTTGTAATGTATGATTCCCTTTTTCTATTATTGTGAGCAGCTTCTCTTTCATCTTCCCTTTTACATAGGGACCCCCTTTACATATTTCTACATTTGCTATGCAGTGTGGCCACTGACTGCTGTGGGGATTGAACCAATTTTTAGAATGCCATATTCAGCATCTGTTAAAGAAGTGGTACTGCTAAATAGCTTGCTGGGATGTGTTCTTTCGGATTACATTTGGTATGTAAAGTTACCTCCTTATACATTATAAGTATTATTTTTCTCTTCTCAAATACATATCCTGTAGCTTCATTAAAACAGTAACTGTGAACTAAAAATTGAACCAGGGCTCTTTCTGTGGTTTGGACAACCCCATTAGTTGCCACCTTGGGCATGTCACTCACAATACCCCTGGCAATGGTAGCAGACATGGTTATTCATGGTCGCCAGTACTCTGCTATCTATATATTTGGATCAACTCAGGTATTCTCATGTTCATGATAAGTTTCATTCCATGTTTAACTTTTTGATTAAACCTATATATTAAGAAATTTTTACTTAACAGGCTTATCTGTTCAGGTTTTTGCAGGGTTTGTTATAGCTAACCTCTCAGACAAGTGTTCATGCCAAACAGACTCATAGCTTGCCTGATTCTAACTGGATATTGTGCAAATTACAATAGATAAGATTGAATCTCTCCTTTTTGTAAAGTACAGTACAGCCATGTTAGTAAACATAGTATTAAGAATCTAAGATAATGTTGTTCAGCAATGAATTAAGTTGCTACAGAAAAAAGATCAATCCTTTGTGGAAGTGAAAACCCTAGGTTTCATGTTATTTGCAGGAGTGTACTTTTGTTGGAGAAAATCTAAAGGACCTGCATTGTACCTAAACTCTGAAGAATCCAGCTTTAATCCAAACATCACTGTCTAACCTTTGTCCTACTTTTATGTTGCCTACATGGATCTTATTTGTAGTTCCATTCATTGTTACATCTTCTATCAAAGCAATTATGTTAAATCTTTTCTACTTGGGTCAATTAACATCCTCTTGAGCCTTGACAGAGCTTTGAAATTCAAATTGCATTTAGATATCAATATTGTCATTGATGATACTCCAGATGGCTACTTCAATAGTTTTCTTAGGCCAGCACTCCTACGTGGCCCAACTGAAAACCGACAAAATATAAAAACCGATCTAGACCAATCGATTAAAGACCGGTTGGTTAAGTTGTCGATTACGTGGCACCACTTATCAGTTGTGAATAAATGGTTTAATCATTTAATAGACTGAATCGATTGGTATGAATCCGATTATAGATGATTGTTGTAAATTCAAATCGCATTTCTTATAGTTTGTTTGGCATGAGTTTGATTATAGACTAAGTAATTGATCGATCAATTGTAAGTAAGTTAATGTTTAACCTATGATGACCAATTAGTTAAATGTTATGGTCACAATTTTAGGTCTTAAAAGTGGTGGTGACTGGGGATCGATTCAGCCCGACAGAAATTGATCGGTTGATACCCCTGATTCTAAAATACTGTAACCTGGTTGTCAGTCAGTGTATTTGGTGTAAGTTCAAGGAGGTCGAGTGTTTGGCTCTTTATTTCAGATGACGTGGCACCCACTTTTTCCATCCCCTCTCCTCCACACCTGGCCCCACCCTCCGGGCCAGATCGTGGTGGGCCCAATTGGCCCAAGAAAATATATAAACAGGTCCTAATGGACTGTAGCGCAGTTCCTATTTTTCCAACGTGGGAGGGTGTCAGACTGGTACAGTCTTGCCACGCGAAAAGATGATAAAAGATGATTGGATGATGACGTGGCAAATGCATGGAAGTCTTGTTGGATAGCCGACTCAGTTGCTCTGTTTTACATACAAGGACATTCAAGTTCTGTAGCCACTCGATTGGGATCTTCTGTATTAGTTTCGATAGCAGAGAGCCATTGAAAGGGTACCTGTGGCTTTTGCTGTAGACATCAACTATCGAGATTGAAGATTCCCAGTCGACGGTCTTCTCTCTGAATCTTTCTATCCATTAATCCACGCAGGTTCTGCCTTCTGCGTTTATGCTAGAAAGGCTACCAGGAGAGCAGAGAGAAGAATTGAGACAGAGAAAATGGCGTCTGTAACGCTGATGCCATTCTGTTTGAAGCTCCCGTCCTCTATTACTTCAATTCGGAGTTACCATGGCGTTCGTCTTGCTCCATTGAACAAGATAACCTCATTGAAGCTTAGTTCGTCGCAAAACATTTCTTGGTTTCGTTCTCTTCTCCCAAAGAAGCTCTGCACAATCACTTGGTTTCCTCAGAATCCTCAATCTCACACCATTGTCGCCGCAAAAGGTTACAAAATGAAAACCCACAAGGTATATATATACATCATTATGTCCTTAAGCTCTTGCAAATTTCTCTCAAAATTTGCCTTAAAGTAGATAATCTAGGCGTTAATAAAAATCCGTTTCTTTGAAGATCTTGTTGTTAAACTTTTGATTCTTAGGCTTCAGCGAAGCGATTTCGTGTGACCGGTACTGGTAAGATATTTCGGAGAAGAGCTGGAAAGCAGCACTTGCTTGCGAAGAAGAATACCAAGAGGAAACTGCGACTGTCGAAAATGGTGGGTTGTTCCGAATTTACATGCGGGTTAATATAAGTATTTTACTTTCGTATGTTTTATGTGCATAGCTTTTGCTTTTTAGATGGAAGAGCAATTTGAAATATCTGAAACCCCCCCTCCCATTTTCCATTTCTTTTTTCTGTTGTGGATAGTCGATTTGGTTGGAAGTTTGTTTGTAATTGGTTCAAAGTTGTGAGTACGCTCTGATTCAATGGAAGAACTGGAGTTCTTTCAATTGTTCTGAATTGGTATATTTTTTATTTGTTGGCTTATGCAAGATGTATTTATGCTAGAGTGCATTATCTCATTTGTCTTCTTTATTGTATGTGTTATATGGTGTGGTATAAGTTAAACTGGTATTGAAGGAGGCTCGGAAAAGACTGTTGTTCATAACATTTGCACCCCATAGAGATTAGAGAATGAGCTTCATCTACATACTGTAGATATTGAATCAAAAAAATCAGAAAATATCTTTAGTGTCTGAGGAATGAAAAGGGTTGTGTTCCGCAACATAGGAGTTAGTGTTTCATCCTTAGGGATAAAACAAAGTGGGTAAATGAGTATTTATCTAGTTGCAATATCTTTTAGTTTGGGGGTACCGGTTAAGGTTCGTAATGAAGACTCAGAATGTCTAAATTGAGGAGCATTCCTGAAAGTATTATCTCCATTTCTAGCATATTTGAATGCCAGCTTATTTGTGAGATCATTTGAGCCGCTGATATATCTTGGAGTTGGAGATATCTAAATCATAATCAAGTTCCTCTCGAGATCTCTCTCCAAAGGTCCATGATGACCATGCTACCAGAGTATATATGGAAATAGTTATTCCCTCCTAAAATATCTTTGCTTATCAGAGTTTCTGAAAAGGGTGATTTTTCTCGAGTAGGTTATTGGAGCTTGTAGCTAATATTTGAAAGAGATTGTACATATTCAATAAGTGATTAAATTTAAATTTTGGGAGATTAAGTATTAATTTGGATGTCAACGAGTTATGTCTATATATTTTAGAGTTTTTCTTCTTAGAGAAATCTGTTGATTGCATATGGAAGGTTATCCTTGATGGTTTCTGAATACCAATAGAAGCTTCTCATTGACCACTCATCTCTTTTCTATTTTTTAGTCTTTGTTAAGATATTCCCTTTCTATCAAGTATTCAAGTGAGAAGAAAATAAAAAATTTAAAACAGAGAAAGAGTGATAGATACTACACCCCTCATGGGTGTCAACAAAATAATAAGGTCTGTTAGAAAATCAAGGGAAGTTGGAGTCATTTCAGTATCTTATAATCCAAAAGCTCGCTAAAAATATGGCTTACTCAATCCGTTTCCTGCATGTAAAGGTGAAGGGAACCTGTACAAAACTTCCTGAAAGAGACACAAGCAGGTTGGGTATACATCACTTCTTATGGTTAAAAGGAATGCCATAAAGAACAAGAAGGAAGCCACAAATACTTTATGAAATAATTCAAGTTTCATAAGACAACTAAAAAAGTATGTGCACATAAACAATTCACATTTATATGCATATGAACAAGCAAACTGGGAATAACTAGTCACTGGTCTATCTCAATACTTGTAATAAAGATCAATTGACTGACTGGATTAGTGTTACCAGAGATGAATAATCCTCATATTGGGATAGTTGATAAACTTCAGAATATGTGGCTATGCATAAAAACATTAAAGAAGAAAGTTGAGATTTAAAAAGATATAAAGAAAGAAAGGATGTGTCAATTCATAGTAGTCCCACTATTTTTCTAATGTTCCTTTCTTTCTATGTGATTTTTTCTTTTCTCTGTCACATTTTGCTAATGGTGCTCTTACTACGGTATGTTTCCTTGGTTCTTGTCCAAAACTATGTTAGTAGCTAGTAGTATGTTCTCTATGACTGATTTTGGTCAGCCAGAAGACAAATTTGTATGCTGGAATTGCTACTATTTGTTTCTCCCAAAGGTCAGAGGATAATATTTTACCCTTGTATGCCATCTCAGGTAATATTTTGAGACTAATTATATATCATAAGCTAAAACTATATCATTCACTTTTGGCATTTCAGATGTGCAAAATGGTGACATTTTTTTCATGATGCTCGGTTTTATAGCTTACAGTTTCATAATATCAGTACTATTACTCTGATCCTGTCTAGGTTATTTCCTATGTCTTTCCGTTGTCCTTTTCTTTTATTTTTTTAAGTCAAACTGTTACAATGGAGCATTAGACATGTCATATTTTTATATGCCATCTCCCTTTTTGCACTTTCCTTTCCATTTAATGCTTTCTATTAGCCCTGTCAATGCCGATTGCTGATTTCATTGATGATCTTCCAAAATCTGCCACCAACACAAACCATCACATGAACCTTACTGTAGGACATAGAGTGATAATCTTGAATTCCATTTGGCTCTGTTTGGTTGTGAGGGAAATTAGAGGGAAGGGAAGTGAAAATTTTCAAACCTAAAAAGGAAACTTTTATAATCATTACATCCAAATCCAATACTAAATATGGTAAGAAACTTAAGAAATATATACAATAATGTTGGGTAATGATTATACAAGTCCTTTTTAGGTTTGAAAATTTTCACATCCCTTCCCTCTAATTTCCCTTGCAACCAAATGGAGCCTTGTATTGCATTTAACTGAAAAAAGGAAAAAAATTTAGAGGAAGAATGACAGTTTATACTTCTATGTACAGTGTCAACTCCTCCTAATTGCATGCATGGCAAGTGTTGCACTCAAGGATCTCGAAGGAAATTTAAAAAGATAAACCATGGCTCATTTTATTACAATCAATTTTCTGATCAAAAAGGAAAAGTAATTCTACATATATGGCCAAGTCCTCTTAAAAGTATGCATGATAGATGTTAAGCATAGAAACTTCTAAAGGAATCAAAGAAAATGACTATTTGCAGACTATGATTCTCATTTTGGCAAAATATCATATTCTTTTTCAGTAAATAGCCAGACAACATGCATTTTTTTGGTAGTTTCGTTTTCTCCCGCAGAACATGGACTTTATAGGCATGTCATCTCAGGCAACCATGGCTGATAAAATTTTATCTAATGTATAACTCTCTCTCTCTCTCTCTCTCTCTCTCTCTCTCTCTGGTTTAACATTTAGAGGAAGAAATTATTTTGCACCTTGTTGTGGCTCTCTGCTGGATTACTATATCAAGCTGATTTTTTTTTGGTTGAGTATAGCAAGTTGATTACACCTAGGAAAAATTCAGTGACATTTTATTAATTGAAACTGTCATTTATTCCAAGTGAATTCCATTACTATCTTCTATGAATGATTGATCAGCAAAGCTGCCACTAGTTGTGTAATAAATAGCGTCCAGTTGTCATTGTTTTCATGCTATATTCCATATTAACATGGCTATCTGCTTTGCAAAGTCAATTTGTGCAACTCTGCATTCTGACATCTCTGTGGTTATAATCGTCCGCAGCACCCAGTAAACCGGAGAGACTATGACAATGTGATCGGTGCCTTGCCATACCTAAAAGTGAATCGGCAAGCAAAGTAAGATGATCATTGATTATCAAGGGAAGGATCTTTTATTTTTCTAATTGGTTTTCTTTCTTGCTTTATGTAATTTTATGTAATTAACCTTCATACTGGCCTCTTTTCTTTCTTTAGTAGCAAAAATAGAGATACTTTTTTTGCTTCATTCACTTATCATTCAGTCTTCTTAATTCCTATCTGTGTAATATCTCCTAAAATCTATGTGCTTAGAGACTGGAGAAATCTATGCCAGCATCCCCTACCCCAATTCTTATTACGTCCTATTCTCAAACCCCTCTTTTGAATCGGCCATGGATGTCCTTAAATTTTCATTTTTGGCCATTTTCCCCCCTCCTTTAGTCAATAAAATAGCAGAAAATCAATGAAACTTACCTTTTTGTAGCAAGATATGTAAGACCCTTGAAAAAAAAAATCAAAGATACTATGGAAATCTTTGCATCTTCTTCCCGATTCTATTTCTAGGGCTTCGGCTGATTCTGACCCGATACGAATCAGAATCAATGGAGGCCAGTCCCATGTCCATTTCCCCGTTTTTAAACCTTGCTTCACAGAGAAGGTTGTTTTTTGAAGTTATTTTGACTGTGATATAGTAAACAAAGGTAAAATTCTTGGGAACCAAGGGATATGATCTCTCTCTCTGTCCCTCACACACCCGCCCAAGAAAAGTGTCAACGTAGTGGCTCTCTCTGATATGCCAGCAATGACTTCTGCGTAAAATGTTCAGTTAAATCTTCCTTCTCCATTGGTATTCTACTAAATGGATAGCTGAATTGCTTATTAATGTTCTCCCACCTTCACCACAGCAACTGCTCCATTCACTGTGTAAATCTTATGGAAACTGTTCCAGAAGCATCAAATTTTTAGGTAAAAACTACTAAGTTTGGAGCAGAGATGTCAAATGAAACCAACAGTTGTATAGCTTTAAGCGTCGGCCACAGCTGCGAAAATGATTAAAGAAGAAAACGCAATAACCTTCTTCAAGTATCATCCAGGATCAAAGTATATGTTGAGTGAGGAGAACAAGATTGATGCATCAGACATGTAATAAGCAAGCCCAGCTACGGTGATTGTTAAAATTAAAATTCCAACCTATAGACCAGGATTCAGGAAAAGCTAGGCTCATGCCTCTCTCCCCTGGCCCTGTGATACAGCAATAAAGCTTAACAGAAGCTTTCAGCAACAAATTTCTAGACACCACTCTGTTTTTCCACTTTGCCTCACCTGCAAAATTACCGAAGTCGTTCCATAATAGCTACTCTGAGGTGTAAAAACTCAACTAGATGTCTAGAAGAAGGAGAAGCAACTTACTAGTAAAGCTCTGATAATCCAAAGAGAGAAGAATGAGAGAGAGAGAACTGTTGCAGCTCTGATTGCAAGTATCATACAGTACAAAAGCCAACCCCTTATGGCAAAGGTGGAGAAGTTGGCGGTGATGGTGATGGTGGGAATTCGGATTGAAAGCATGATGGGATTCAATACTGGCACCACACATGGTTTTGAAGCCTCGAAAGAAATTGGTGTCCAATTGTATCGATGAGGGAGCCCTTTGTAGACGAAGATTATCTCCTGTAATCCTATTCCTCCAGTTGGGATTCTCAGTTGTTGGATCACATCTGGGGGGACAAGACGACAGGAGAGGATTCAAGTCCGCCTTTTGTTCTCCTTCATCAGAATGGCTGAGAAATCTGGCACATTCATTAAATATTCAAAGAGCGCACTAATGATCCTCAGCTGTAGGAACACGGCTGGAGGGACAAGATGACAGGAGAGGATCCAAGTCCGCCTTTAGTTCTTCATCAGAACAGCTGAGAAATCCAGCACATTCATTAAATATTCATAGAGTTATAACAGATGTCTGGAGCTGAAATGGTAGCACATTCATTGAATACTCACATTTCTTCATGAGCATCTGCTTGGACTGAACCTATCAGCAGCAAGAGCTTCTCCCATCAATTTCCAACAATCAAAGAGCAAGAGTTCATGATACTTGTCCCTGTGCTTACTCAGAACTTGAGCAGACCATCAACAAAGTAACCATATTTTTGTGGTTTGGTTTGAGTCAAGCTGTATGAATCAACTCAAGCAAGCCAAAAATGAAATTATCTATATTATCCTTAATTCCAGATTGCTCAATAGAGAAAAGAGGTTACAAAATCTGTTGTAACCAGTGCGGCTATAAACAGATTTACCCAAAAACAAAAGCAAACGACCCTCAGTTGTCCAGCCGTCCATTGGATAGGTTGGAAATTGGGATGCATTGGCATGCATGCCAGCCATCAGCCCGTCCAACAGGAGATGAGTCCGGTCCCAAATTTTTTCCATGTTTATCACTACAAGAAAAGGGTTCAAGTGGGTGTGACATGTAAAATGTTTTACCGGCGGTTATTATTACCGCCGCTATATAACCAGTATTACCTTTTGAGTACAATAAAATGTTCGGAATTCATTTTAATGCTACTTTTTATCATGTTTCTAGGGAAGCCAATCATGTGGCTCATACCTTAGCTCGGAAGGAAGTGATGTCTTTGAGGATGCATCATTGATCGAATTTCCTTTCTTGGCTTCATAAACTTTGTTTTGATGATCGTTAGCTGTATCCTCCTTTTCTTATCAATGAAGTTTTTCTTTTAACCAAAAAAAAAAAAAAACATAAATAGTGGCGGTAATAATACTGCAACTAATGGAATAGATTTAGTATTGGTATTATGATCGCTGGGAAAGGGAGCATTTGGGTCGGCCATTATTTTGGATCAGGTATCCATTACCGACTCCATTTTATTAATTTGTATATAAGAAACTTGTTTTTTCTATTAATTTTTTGGGTAAATTACATCTACCTCCCCTATTTTTTGTCCGAATTTCAACTTCATCCTAAATGTTTCAAAAAATTATGAATACCTCCCCTACAATGACTATTAAAATTACAACTAAATGCATATCATTAGGTAAATTTTATTAGATGCTGATGGTTTATGGCCAAAAAATTTCTAATGACCAAACTAACCCCATTACATCTACCTTTTCTGTGTTTTTCTCTCTCTCTGATTTCCTCTTTTGCAACTTCATTTTTTCTTGCTTTCTTCTCCTTTTTCTTTCGCGATTTCCTCCCTGTCTTGGAGCCGTCCACCCTGCTGAATCTCACCACCCTGCCTTCAATCTTGGGAAAATCAATGCAATCAATATGGGTATGGATTGATCATAGTTCAGATTATTGGCGGAGTAGCCGAAATACGGGTATGGATTGATCATGAAGGATGATTTGGTATCTCGGGCGAATCGATGCACTTTGACTCCGCACACTCACCATATAGCATTTTCATCATCCCATGCTCTCAATTTGATTTTGGCATGATGTAAGTTGTGGGTTTGTCTTATTTCATCATCCTTTCAACCCCACCTTCCCAAATAGCCACATGTACAAGAATTTCGGCATGGTGGAACTGGTGATCAAGCTATTGAAGTCATGGAAGAGATGGCATGTGAGGTATTGCCGCTTGCCTGTCTTTGGTGGATTGGGTTCTTCAAGTTTTTCAGATTGCTGAAGTTTGAAAACCGAATGGATAAGAGCTTCACGAAAATTGATGGTAGAGTTCCGGTCATTGAGGTAGATTTTGTTAGGTTTCCAACTCAAAAGTTAGAACTAGTAAGTTGAAGGACTCTCACACATATAAGGCATCCAATGTTCTACTTTCTAAGCAATGTGGGATTATTCCCAACACTCCTTCTCACGTGTTGCCCCTCTTCTAGGTGAACATACGTGGTATGTGGTCCCTCTTTTGAGTGATTGTACATAGGGAGTGAACCTAGAGCTTTGATACCATGTTAAATTTCCAACTCAAAAGTTCAAACTAAAAATTGGAGGGACTCTCACACATATAAGGCATCTAAGGTTTTACTCTCTAAGCAATGTGGAACTATTCCCAACAGATTTCAACGGTTTATCATATGTGGCAGGTTTTCTGGGTTCCTGGAAAGTTCTGTGAGAGATGCAAACTCAACTATCTTCAAATTACATTTTTTTTTTTTGGGTGAATGTCTTTAAACTACTTCATTACCTTTCAGGATGATTAACGAAGGCCACTCATGCTCGCTCAACATTTTTTTTCCGGTTAGCGTTAGAACCGGTGCTGAATTGGAGCTCCGCCAGGTGTAATAGCTCAGCGAGGTTGGAGGAGAGCATTGATGGTGAAGGAGGTAGTTCATAAGAGGTGGACCTTCTGAGGAGGTTGGGACTAGAACTCGAAGTGTGAAGTGGGTAGGAAGGGAAGGATTGGGGATTGACTTAAGGGGAATTGCCACTGTGCAAAGCTTTGGGAGGTGGAAGACGATGACGATGATGTCGACGTTCAGATTCTAGATGTGAATGGCGAGTTGGGGATTAAATGCCCTGCTTGGGACATTCGATCGTGTGGTCGACATCCTCCTTGTGATCATTCTTCGTGTGCCCTTCTTATGATGGTCATTGACCCTTTTCATATGGGGATTGAATTTCTTACTATCGGCCTTCACTAACGAGAGACCTGATGTTCTTGGACTGAAAATTCAGGTGGACATCGGCTCATCGAGGGGACCAATTACCAATAGTAGTGTTCATGGCAGGATCGTCAAGATCGACGGCAGAAAGGGAGCTACTAGATCAGGGGCGTTTCTGTATCAGCCAATAGAACCTTCACGTAACTGGGTTGGGTTGAGGGGTGTAATTGTCTTTTGTAGGTTAAGTTTAACACCGTTAGAAAAAATGGGACAGTTGTAATTGTTGGAAACATTTGGGAGGAAGTTGTAATTTGGGCAATAGGACATAGCTGTGATTTGGGTAATAGGAAGTCGTAAATTATAGATATCTCCCCTCTAGTATGCCTTTAAATCAGTTGCATCCCAAACTATTCCAACAATTTCAAGGACACCCCCTCAAAAGCAAAAGAAATTCCAAATTCACCCAGTCCATTAGTGATTGTCCGTTAACTAACGTTAAATGTTTAAAGTTGAAATTTTAATACCCAAATTACCCTCATGCAAAATTAGAAGTCCATTTTATCACATGGATCAGGTGCACCCCAAATTATCTTCATTTTCCTACACTGTAAAAAAGAACCCATTGGTGAATGTCACCCAGTCAAACATAACAAAGGAATCGAAGAAGGTAGGAGTTGAAGAAGAACCCATTGGAGAAGGTAGGAATCGAAGAAGAAATTGATGAAGACAAAGGAATCGAAGAAGAAGAGTAGAAGAACACCTCTTCCACCATCGTTCGTTGGAGAAGTTGGAGTCGAAGAACACCTCTTCCGCCGTCGTTCGTTGGAGATTTGCTCTCAGGGTTAGTAATTAGTCTCGTCTCCCTCGAAATCTATTTCTATTTTAGTCCAACAAGAGAAACCGATTGAAATTAGGTTTAATCAAGTCAAGTCAGTTTTAAAATCATACCAAGTGTTAGTTATTTTGTCTAAAACAATCTTGTTTTGTAGCTGGTAGAAAAATTCTTGATTCAAGATAGTACACACATCTCTAATGGAATAACCTAGCTTTGCTTCTTCCTCTTTTTCTGGTTCGATTTATCGAGGGTGAGGTCGACCTTTTTTCCATGTACCTTTTGTGGTGAAAAGCCGAAACTACTTTGTTTGTTTCTATTTTCTTCTTGTTTCTTCTATTTATCAAATTTAATGTCTGTCCAACATGTTTCAACTATTTTCATATGTTACAGATCATTGGAATTATATGTTCAACTAATTTCTATCTTCTTCTTGTTTCTCTCATATTAATGAATAATGTAACAATCCAGATCCCTTATTAGGGAATAGAGAAAAGGATGAATTTTTCGCTGGAGTTCTTGATCTGACCCTTAGGGATATGTCCGCTGAGCCTCGTGGTGAAAATTTTGTTGGTTGCTGTAGCTTGCTGTGAAAACTCCTTCAGTAAAGAATCTCTGTGAACGAGATGTTTAAGTGAAACTAGGGTTTTGAAATAATGGTCAGACAGGTCAATTAACTATGGGTATTTTGGTCCATTTGGGGTAAAGCTTAACACCATCTAAGAATGGAGTACACTTGGGCCCGTTTGATAACACTCCAGCTCCCATGGAACTACTTCTGGTCTAGAGTCGTTTTCTACTTCTTCTCTAGAGTCAGGATTTTTAGAGTAGAATATTGTTTGATAACGCTGGTCCAAAATCAAAAGACTATGCTTCTAGAATGCTGTTTGATGGTGGTGGCGGTGGGGGGGTGCTGGTAGTGGTGGTGGTGCTGATGGGTGGTGGCGGCGGTGGTGGTGGGTGGTGGCGGTGGTGGCAGTGGTGGTAGGTGGTGGGTGGGTGGTGGTGGTGGTGGCGGCAATGGTGGAAGGTGGTGGGTGGTGGTGGCGGCGGAGGCGGTGGTGGTAGCGGCGGAGGCGGTGGTGGTGGTGGTGGCGGCTGCGGATGGTGGGTGGTGGTGGGGATGGTGGCGGTGGAGGGGTGGTGGTGATGATGACAGTACTAGTGGTGGTGGTGATGGCAGTCAGTAGTGGTAATAGCTCCGGAACAAGAGAAGTAAGTTTTTTTAGCTCTAGTTTTTTAGCTCCCAGAGGTATTTTTGGAACGGTTCACTCCATGGAGTCAAAACTTGAATCGTGTTTATCAATCGCCATTCTACTCTGGATTAGTTCCGGAACTAAGAAGTAAGGAGCTGGAGTGTTATCAAACGGGCCCTTGAAATGGATGGAAAAGTTTGGGGTGCACGTGATTTAAAGGCATGCTAGAGGTGAGGGATCTATAATTTACTCTCTCTTTTTTTTTTTTTTGGTTCTTAAAATGTTTGGATCGTTTTTTTATCGTACCGTTTTGTCTTGTGCCGTTTAAAACTGTACGGTCCCGTTTTGTGTTTTTTTGCTGTTCCGATTTATAATTATACACGACTGAGTTGATTGATCTTCCGAGTTTTGTACACGTGTGCGTTCACTCATGATTATTTGGCGGTTTCTTTTGCCCTCGCTGCTTCGTTAGGTTTCACTCTCTGTGCGTCGCGTCGACCATTGCAGTTGGAGTTTCTCCCAGTGACAAAGGTTCAACTCGGAATCTGGCACTCTAGGAGCATCTCGTTAATGACGAAGAGAAGCCGACAACAGCATCAACAGCCGTTGTATGCTGATGACTCATCTGTCTCTTCGAAGAAGCGATCACGAGCACCTAAGCAACACCAGATTGAAGACAAGGTCATATTTCCTCTGTGTGTATGTGTTTGTGTGTGTATTATGAGTCTCAATTGCTTTTTCTTCTCTATCAGATGATTTCGACCGGAATCAGCTCCAAAATTTTGAAAGAGGCCTTAATTCAGCAAAAGGAGATTCAAGATGAAGTTGAGGGACAAAACCCCAACTCTTCTTTCTTTGCGGTCACTGAAGAACCAAATGCTTCTGCTAACGGCGGTGAAGAAGAGGATATCGATGCCTTTGATGGTTTCTCTGAAAGTCTAAGCCTCTACGATGGCTATGCAGATGAAGTATGTATAATTCTTAATTCTCTCTCTCTCTCTCTCTCTCTCTCTCTAGTGTGTCTCTAATTAGGTTTTACAGTCTGTTTTGAATTTCTTTTTTGTTTGCTTAAATTATATAGGAGGAGATTGATGAGGAGGAGGAGAAAGTTTTGGAAGCTTTCATGTCAAAGAACAATGGCCCACAACAGACGTTGGCGGACCTCATTCTCAATAAAATTAAAGAAAAAGATGCAGAGGTTTCTTCAGGTAAGTTAGTTTTGCTTTTATTTATTAATATGTTTGTGTTGCTTACGAAGTGTAACTTCGTGTGAATTTTGGTGCTTGTTTTTTCACCTTATTGCTCCAGATGTTCTACATTAAGTGACAGGGAATTATGAATGAATACTGGATGTTCTTTTGTGTCAAGTAGCAAATTTCATTGTGGTTCAGATTGAGAATATTGGTCTTATGTCCACACATAATGTTTCTTTTACCACCTTTTTTGCTGTCAGTAGAAATTGTGGGATTCCATCGGATGAAAATTCTGCGAGAGCAATGGCTTTGCAAGTAAATGCTAGTATTAGGGGCAGAATGAATTGAAAGGTTTGGCTATAAAAAAATTTGTTCTTGGGAGGTCTAATCACAAAAGGAATAGCTTTCTTCTGGGGTAGAAACAATTCTACAAAATCAAAATAAATTTGAAAGCTTGGTATGAGAAATCAGAGAAAACCAAAAGAGCTTTCATGGGGTAGTATACTTTCTGGGTTTAGAAGGTTATATGGAGTTGAGCTATGATGTTATGTACAGGGGAGTGATTGTGGACAAAATCTCTGCTAGCTTGGTATTAGAAATCAGAGAAAAACCAAAAGAGCTTTCATGGGGTAGTATACTTTCTGGGTTTAGAAGGTTATATGGAGTTGAGCTATGATGTTATGTAAAGGGGAGTGATTGTGGACAAAATCTGTTCTTTGGTGTGGGGAAAGGTATTGTGAGTTTATATGTCAATGACTGAATGATTACTTCACAAACAGGTGTTGTAAAGCTGGGAATACAATGTAGAATCAAGCTTTGGGATGAATTTTACAGGTTGGACAAACATGTTTTAAAATATTTCTCCTTCTGGTACAGTAAGCCATCGAATTGAGCCCATGATTGGATAAATCTTTGTAAGCAAATTTTCTGGCTTCCAGAAGCAATAACAATTTTTTGTCTTTTCTTTGTATAAGAAGTTATTAATTTTTTTTGTAACCAAATGCTTGCTGCCAAATTCAATCCAATCACCCTGAAGTCTTATTTATATAGTCTTTGTCTCAGGAGCTTTTATATATTATTAGAGATTGTTCAATGGTGTAAGGTGTTACAATTGTGAATTGTCTTTGGTTTGTTTATGTGAGCCCATGTGCCCCTCTTGTTTCTGAACTTCTGTACTGATAAGTTTTTTTTATATTTTTTATTATTGTTTACAGAAGCACAAGCCCTTCCTAAACTGGATCAGACCATCATAGATTTGTACAAGGGGTACTACACTCACCTTGGCCTTATTATCATTATTTTTTGTGCTTCCTTTTTTTTTTTTGAATCTTTTTTCATTTGGACCAGATTTCCTGTTGTTTCTTATCACAATGTTGCTAACATAACTTGCAGTGTTGGGAAACTGCTTAGTAGATACACAACTGGTAAAGTACCAAAGGCATTTAAACACATCCCCTCAATGGAGCTTTGGGAGGATGTACTATACTTGACAGAACCTGAGAATTGGTCTCCAAATGCCGTGTATCAAGCGACAAGAATCTTCTCTTCCAATTTGGGTGTGAGGAAGGCCCAGCGCTTCTACAAGCTTGTCTTGTTCCCAAGGATTAGAGATGATATACGGAAGAATAAGAAGCTCCATTTTGCTTTATTTCAAGCTTTGAAGAAGTCACTTTACAAGCCAGCGGCCTTCTTCAAGGGTATTTTGTTTCCATTGTGTGAGGTATGTCAAAAACTTGTTACTAAGCTCAATATGGTTCACTACTGTTCAAACTTGTTACCAAGTTCAATACGGTTCACTACTGTTCTTTTTTACTCTTGATTTAACTGTCTTTATTGCTGTCCTGTTTATTTTTATTCTCCTTAGCATCAATAAATATTTGATATCATCTTTAAGCCTTTTCTTATTTTGTCTTGAGCTCATTGCATGAGAAGTAGGAGTTGATCTTGCATCTGAGATGAATTTTAAATTTGACCCAGATATCTTGGTTTTGCTTTTGGGATTGAAAAACGAAAAAGATGTAAAGAATTTACTGAGTGAACAACAATATTTGGATTGACATTATTTGAAATGATAGACTTGCAATTTCTTTTGCTTGTGCGTATTGTTTAGTTTAATCATTTTGAGAATGCTGTTTGTTGCATACTACATTGAAAAGATGTTTTTATTGTCCTTTATTCTTTTCAATCCTTTTTTTTTTTTTTTTTCATTCTCCCTGCTTAATCATAACTTAATGATCAATCCTTGTTCTTTGTCTTTATTGTACTCAGTAGCTCTATTTCCCTTACGGTTATTTTGATAATGTTTTTCCCTCTTATTGTTCTATAGCAATATTTTGTAGACTTCATATAGCCATGAAGTTTGTTATTCACTTCACTACTAATATTTGGAAACCCAATTAATTGAGTCATTGTCTTTTGTTCTTCTTCTCTTCTTTAAAGGCTTAAATCTGGTTTCTTCGGGTACTAAGAATTATATGATGATGTACAGTCAGGAACTTGTACTCTAAGGGAAGCCGTCATTATTGGAAGCATTATTCAAAACGTTTCTATTCCACCACTTCATTCAAGGTAATGCCTCTTATCTGGGTGGGCTTCACCCGTATGATTCTTAGAAGGAATTATATGTTTAGCTAATGGAATAAGCTTTGTACAACCATTTGGGATCAGCTACATGCATTTCTGCTTTCCTTTATCTGCAGTTTATGGGGTATTGTCATCGTCATTGTCACAATCTCCATCAGTACCATGAACATCATCACTATTTGTGCCTTTTTGCAGTAATTTGGTTGCATTGCACATTCCCTCATCCCAATCTAACTCAGTTTTCTTAATGGATGCACAGTGCTGGACTGCTGAAGCTGGCAGAGATGGGTTATTGTGGCACAACTAGGTATCAGATACAGAAGAAACTGTGATATTTTTTCCTATATTCAAATTCATTTAGTAAGCAAAGATTTATAACTTGCAGGTTTAAATTATTCTGGCCTCCACTGTTGTGTCTTTTGCTGTTAATATTTCAATATTTCAGTTCTTGAAAATGTGCTTTGTTTTGCTGAAGAATTGAAGATGGTATGGTTGGAGGATGTCTTGAACAGAATAGAATAAAATGAAAAGTGAAGTAGAGAGATAGGAAGGGGACTATACTATGCCAACTTGTTCCTTCGTAATTTACTGGGAAATTGAATTTTCCACAATTTTTTTTATTTTTTTATAATTTGTACCACTTTCTTGGGGAAAGTTTTACCATGGGGACCACATATTTTCCAGATTTTGCCCTGAAATATTTACAGTCAATATGACCATACAATCTTCCCTCGTAAAATATTCAATATCTTGAGAGCAATCTTTGTTGCCTTCGATGGATACTTATGGCCTATCTATTTATGGAACCATGTTCATTTATGGTTCTCACAACCGTATGATAGGAACTGAATAATTCAAATTTGGTGATAGCAGTATTTTATGTAATTATTTTAAATTATTTTCCCATGTAAAATAAATGGCAAACAAGTGTTGGAAATCCTACAATGACATTTTATATCACATTTTACCTCCTAAAAACAAGAAATTGTAAATTGTTAAAATGATATACATGATACACAAAACATGAATGTCAATGTTTCCAGTAATTTTTAACTTTAAGAGAAATTGAGCAAACAAATGCATCAACAACAACAACAACAACAACAACAACAAAGCCTTATCCCAGTTAAATGGGATCAGCTTCATGGATTCTTGTCCTCCAATCAGCTCTATTCGATGTCATCCATCAAAACAAGACTAAAACTATGCATGTCTTTCCTTAACACCTCCTTCGAATCATCTTAGGTCTGCTCCTAGCTCTTTTAGATCTTTCAGTCTGAATCAAATTACTCTTCCGTATTGGAGCATCTAACGGCTTCCGTTAAATATAGCCATACCATCTCAAACGACTTTCTCGTAGCTTATCATGTATCGGCGTTACTCCCAAATTAGCTCTAAACAAATGCATCTTGCTAATGAAATAAAGACTCCAGTGCATCTCTGGGTGATATGGTTCTTAGACTCAGATTCGGTGTTGTAAGCGGTGGAGTTGAATGTTGTTACTGGCATTTGAAGGAATGTGAAGTATTGTAAGTGTAGTGGAAGATATAGGATTAGAGTTACAAATCCTATTTGCTACTATAAAGGCAGATAATTTAATCCTTGTAAAGCTGTGCATAGACTCAACCATGGAAAGATGCACTAAAGTGGCCCTAGAAGATATACAAGAAAATAGATTACTAAGTAGACATGCCCCTGCATCCTAACTCTTTTTGCTTTCTCTAATGAATTCTTTACTTAGTCAAAAAAGAAAAACCAGATTGACAGTTTTTCCCTTTGTTAACCTGTTGCAGTTATTTTATAAAGCTTTTTCTGGAAAAGAAGTATGCATTGCCCTATCGTGTACTTGATGCCGTTGTCACTCATTTTATGAGATTTCTCAATGACACAAGGATCATGCCTGTGATATGGCACCAGTCACTTCTTACATTTGTGCAAAGGTAGGCCTTATTCTACATTTTCTTTTTGGGGTAAACCATTTCTCTTTGTTTTTTATCTAGGCATTTCTGTTTTACTTGGGAAATGCAACCTAAAAATTGGCTGCTCACATTGATCTCCTCCACCCCTTGCCTGGGCGCCAGGGGAGAAAGAGAGAAGGAGGGGGGTCAACACCTCTATGTCTTTCTCAACAAACACATTCACATTCAAAGGTAGTCAGAGACGTCCATGTGCCCACAGCTGGCCAACCAGTTCATGTTTTGCATTCTACAAAGCCACAGGAGGTTGACCTCATCACGCCAACAGAACTAATACTTGACTTCTCATAAATGCTAGTGTATGGAAGTTGGATGAGGAACAAGCATGCTCAAAATCTAACTTTCTCCCTGATGCGGGATCCCGGGTTGAGAAAACCCTAATTAATCCGCTAATGGGCCCAACCAAATAACATGGAAGCTTGGTTCAACAAACAGTGGCAGAATTGTAAATAAACTCAAAACTCAACCAGTAGTGGCAATTCTGTAAATAATCAGAAGTTTCTAATAACTTGAAGAAACCAAACAAGGCCTTAGGACTGATTTGGAATTAGACTTAAAAAATGGGGTTAAACTTGAAAAACCAGAATAAAGTAATAAAAAAACAGAAACGTGACCTATAGGTTATCTTCAACCTTTAGCAAACCAGAACCAGCGGAACATAGGCAGATCTGGAGTGAGAGAACTCACTCAACTTAGTCCCGTTCGTTCTGAAATTTCAGGGAGGAGATCCTTACAGCCATACCTCAATTAAGCAATGAACAAAAGGTTGGAAAATCAAACATTGTGACGACAGTATTTCCTGCAAACAGAACCTGGCGGTAGACTTAAAAACCAGGTTAGTTTTTGGTTTGTATCTCACAACAGGAAGGGAGTTTGGATGTGAGATTCCAGGGTTTGATTCGCTTGAGGGTAGACTTCTTACAGCCAGAATATGGAGGAGAAAAGAGAAGAGATGAGAGGAATCGATGGGTTTTATTGGAGCTGGGTTTACCGCCCAGAACAGGGGAGGTTAGGAAGAAGGAAGGGGAAACAGAGAGAGAGGGAGAGGAAGAGAAGAAGGGGAAGAAAGGAAGACAGATCTGGTTGGGTCTGTCAGCACAGAGACGAAATAGAGAGAGAGGAGAGAAAGAGAAAGAGAAGAGCAATTCAGCATCCACTCACGAGACAAACTCCAAGTTATTCATAAATTTCTTCTTCAATTCTATTCTTCGAATCTTCACTACTGAAAATAAAACCTAATACATGTTCTATTTAAAGGTAGAACTTTCCTAAACTAATTTAAAGTAAACTTAGAAAGTAAATAACATCTTTATGAAATCAAATCTAATCCCTATGACATAAAATAGAAATAGTAAATAAGGAAACCTATAAATTAAAACTTCCTAATCTAATTAATCATCTACCAACCCTTTCCAGACCAAAAGGTTGGTTTGGGTTTGAGCCGGTTCAGGTTTGGCTTGGGTAGCCAAATTGGCTCGTGTCGATCCATCCATGACATTGCTACTGCATCACTCCCTCTTGAGTTTTATGATCGTTTTTTCTTCCAATCAATCATGTATTCAGATCTTGGACTCTGATTGGATTGGCCATTGCCCGTCCTGATCCAATCCCAAGTCAACTCGGCCAAGCTTTGGCTGCATCAGCTGAGTTGATAGGTGATCCCCACTGAAGTATCCAGTTTTGCTTCCTCATATTGGGTTGAGACTCAAGTTGAGAATGGCCAATCCAGTATCGGTTCCTGCATCTGTGCATCAAATACAACTATTTATTGAAAGATCTATACAGGTACAAGAATGAACTGACAAAGGAAGACAAGGATAATCTGGACCATCTACTTCAATACCAGAAGCATTACTTGGTAACTTCACCTGGACCTTTGGCATTATTTTTTTTTATCAACATTTATATATTTATTTTTGTTGCTTTTTGTTTTTTGACCATCTATGGCAGGTCACACCTGAAATCCGGAGGGAGCTTGCAAATAGTCGTAACCGGGGGGAGAAAGAGGATGCTCTAATATCAATTTATATCCTTCTTCTTGAAATAGATTGAACAAATTTCTTTTGTGAGTGATTACCAAACATATTTGTGAAGATTTTCTTCATAGTTTTTCGTTCATTGCCCTGCAATTCAAGTTTTCAGCATGCCCTATAATTTGTTCTACATAGTTTGGTAGATATATGGCCTGGTCTTGGTCTTAGAGCTCTGTAAGCAGTTCTCTAGAACTTGATCAAGAAGGGGCTGTTGGAAATAGAATCTGATCTATAAGTACTTACTGCTTCAGATGCATGGTGAGGGATGTAATCATAAGTAGCCAGAATCGCAGTGAATCAGATAGAACATAATATAAAACTGATAATAGCAGACAATCTAACCCACATATGCAAACCAAAGTCAAGGATATTGTGTAGATTATCAAGGAGAATAAGATATCCAAGTTGAAGTCAATCTGATGGTTGGGTTCAAAGTGATGAAGAAATCTTTATCAAACTATGATTTATCGGATTTTACGGGTAAGTCTAAAATTCAAATCTAGAATTTAGTTGTGGATTTTGATCAGATTTAGTAGCAATGCAACAACCGATATTAGATTAATGATGTCAAAAGATGGGGCCAATCTTGGCTGGATATTCAGCTAGGATCAAAACCAGATTTGAATTTAGGTGATTGGAGACAAATAAGACAGAAATCAGATCTGAAATAAGCTTGCAAACAGTATACTTGTTAATGGAAGATAGAGAAAGAAAGAAAGAAAGAAAAATATAGGCATATGACCAAGGCCTCCCACCTATGGTCTTGACAGCGTCTCACTGGCTGAGACCTTTTATCTCAATTGACTCTCTCAGCAACTGTCTTTCACAGCACAACCAGCGAAAGTCATTTTCTTCATCAAACAGAAGCAAACAAGTCCTAAAACTCCTCTAGACAATAACTTACCTTGGAGGTAGTTTGTTTCTATTAAAACTCAAATTGAAACAAAGGAAAGTAATTTAAAACAACTTAAAACACTTAAAAGCAATAAAAGACTAAAAGCATTAGAAGTCTTATCCAACTAGATAAAGACTTATCTAACTAGATTTGGGATGCTAACACAATAATCCCGTACTTCTACCTTATACCCATAGTTTAGGCCCATTAAAATGACCCATTATAATGAAAATCCATGGGACCATAGGCCCAACATCTGTAGAACCCAACACAAGGCTTATCTCCACTGAAAGAAGCCCAATTGTGTGTTCTATCTGTATTAATACAACTCAACTCAACTTAACCTTATCCCAACCAGTTGTGTTTGCTACATGAATCTTCTTTCTCCAATCAGCTCTATTCAAAGATATACTTGTTACTAATCCTAAGCTATGATGTCTTTCCTCACCATCTCTCCTATGGTCATTTTAGGCTTACATCCCAACTCTTTTAGCTCCTCTAATCAGAATCATAATACGGTTCCTTACTGGAGCATTCAAAGCCATGCCTCCTTAAACGACATTCTCTCAACTTGTCATTTGTTAGGGCTACTCCTAAACTAACCCTGATTTGTTTGTACCTTATTTTTACCATTTATAGTTTTACCACTCATCCATCTCAACATCATCATTTTAGCTACTCTAAGTTTGTTTGTATTTTGTTCCTTTCATTGCTCAAAATTCAGTTCCATACATCATTTTTGGTCATATAACTGCCTTGTAAAGTTTTCCTTTGCGTTTTAAAGGAATATGTTTTGTCACACCACACTCTGGACACACCTCTCCACCTCATCCATCCTACTGTAATTATTTGTGCCACATCATCCTCTATTTCTTCTTCATTATTTATAATTGAACTTAGGTTCCTAAAATTATCATTTTGCGGTATCCTCATCTTCCAAATTTCACTTCCTCACTTTCAGCTCTATTATTTCTAAATTTACTCATTATATACTTTATTTTTGTTCTAATTTTCTTTAAATCCTTTGATTCCAAAGTGAATCTCCATTATTCCAATTTGGCCAAAAAAATACACCAAGGGCGTTGAGCTTGAATGTCTTTAGTCAGCTCATTTATAATAGTGCAAGCATATATGGTTTCAAAGCTGATCCTTGCTGTAATCCACTTGTTATTGGGAATCGACTACCCTGCCCTCTCGCAGATCTTACACTGGTCATTACACCATACATTTCTATAATTATGTCCTCATATTTACTCGAAACTTTTTTCATTTCAAACATCTGCCTAATTAACTCTTTAGGGGACCTTATAATATTTTTCCAAGTCAAAAGATTATATGGAGATCTTTTTACATTCTCTAAATCTTCCCGTTATTCTCCTAAGCAAATAAATAGCTTCAGTTGTTGATATTCTTGGCCTAAAACCGAATTAATTATACGAATTATTAGTTTCTTGTCTTAGGTAGGTTTCGGTTACTCTCTCCCTAATGCCTCAGATACTGGTTCAAAAGTTTGGCAGCCAAATTAGTAGATTGTGATTTCAAACTCAGCTATTTCTCCGCTAGCTTTAATAAATAATATGGGATGCAATGTGACCAAACTGTGAACCAGAAAACAATTGCTCTCTCTCTTGAGTCTTATGAACTTTATATGTTGGTTGAATGAGGTCTACATGTGCCATACTGCCATTAATAGAGAGCACTGGTGGACTGTCCAATCAGTTGACTGGCTAAAAGGTAGATGTTCAGATGAATTATTGGTACTGATCCCTATTTGGTTTTTGGTGAGGGGATCACTTTGCTGGGAAGAGCTACTTAGGTAGAAGTGTAGAATAAATCTTTGATTGATATTAGATCTGGTGCTAACTGATTCCAAATTTCTACACTGAAACCCATCTATGGTGAATCAGTTTCTTTTGTGTGGAAACTACTCGATTGTTTTTTAGATTCCAAATGGATGAAAATGCTTCTTGACATATTCTTTTTTGCGATTTATTTAATTCCTTTATGTTTATTTCTCTTTAATTCTAAAGTCACTGAAACAAGAAATATCAAGGCCTCGAGTAGAGGTGTAAGTTTGGTCCTGTCAACCGAAGCCCACCCGTACCTGCCCTGAGCCTAGACAGGACTGGACTTGGACCCATGTTTTTTCAAACCCTAGCAGGGCCGGGCCGGGCCTGGGTTGAAGCATTGAAGTGAGCCCTGCCCTGCCCTGCCCTGTATACATTAAAAGGGCATCCCAGTGCATGAGGCTCTCACTACTGCAGGGTTTAAGGAGGGGCAGAATGTACACAGCCTTACCCCCGCAACACGGAGAGACTGTATACATTATGTAATATATACAACAACAACAACAACAACAACAACAAAGCCTTATTCCAACTAAATGGGGTTGGCTACATGGATTCTTGTCCGCCAATCAGCTCATTATATAATTTATAGATATTCTACTAACAAAAAGCCCTTTCTGAATCATTGGAGTTCCATCGCTGAGACCAAGTATTTTGGTTCAGTCTTGACTCATTTGAGTAATCATTTGCCCTTGATAACATAACAGATTGGCCTATTGTACCACATCTGTATTTTCTGGAGTTCGTCGATATTTGTGTCAGTGTACGTCTCTATTTGAGAAGGTCTACATGGTGAAAGAGAGGAAGACAGATATGTATAGGCTTAATTATAGTTGTCAAGGCGCCAAGGTGAACCAAGGTGTTGGAGGCCTGACAAGGCTCCTAGGCAACCAAGGCACCCGATTTTCCAAGACATCATGACAAGGGGGCCTGGGGGCCTATGCGACGCCTTGACAACTATGGTCTCAATGTGTACTACGTTTGTAGTAGCTTGTGTGATATGGTGGCTCATATTATCTACTCAACCTCTTTCATGCTCGTCTTGTACTTCATGGCTTATATTATTTATCAATTTCTTGGGCTTTATTATGGAGGTCACTCAAGGTAGCAGCATTTAAAGACCCACGAGCTTGAGCACAGACCTCTTCCCTTACAGGGTCAATCAGGGCCAACTCGCCCCGGCCCAATCAGGGTGGACCTAGGCTGGGCTGAGCCCGGCAGGGTAGGGTCTGGGTTGATGTTTTTAATCCCTGAGTGTCAGGGTCAGGGCAGACCTGGACGGCTGGACTAAGCTAAGTTGATCCATGGTTGGGCTGGGGTTTCGAAAATCTGGCCCTGTTGCAGCCCTAGACTCGAGCGATCATTGAACAAATTGTGTGTCGATATCTTGGATCCTTGACACAAGTTTACCATCACCTGTTTCTGTAATTAATAAACCAATTGAAGAAGACAGATTTAATTTTCCTGAGGTTCCCATGGAAGAGGACTGAATCTTGCGTGCAGCTGGTCTTCTAATATGTGCTCGGTAAGATGTTCCATGCACTTCGTTGTTGTATTTAATTTTGACTGTATTTGGATGGTGCCTTTTACCAAATCATGACCTGCCAACTGATTTATTAAAATTCTGTCTCAGGTTTTTCTGGAAATCACGAAGGGATAAGCAAATTTTATGTGTTCTTCTGTAAAACTCGAGATAAAAGCAGGGTTTTCTGTGATTTCAGGCCTACTTGGTTTCCCTAAGTCGAGTCTAGAGGGTTGTGCTATTTAATTATTGATTGTAGAAAATGGCAATCAATGCTGATTGCTGAATCTTTATCAAAGTAATGGATCAATATTGTTTGTCAAGCTCCTAATTCTTCAGGTCTTGTCAAGCAATTAAAATTTTGAAGTTTACCTTAATGTTTCTGTTTTGGGACATTAACTGAATTTTTGTTGGTTTTATCAGAGCAGCAATGTATTCCAGAGAAAAAGAATCTGTTTACTAATGTAACTTTGGTTAATAAATTATTCAGTAAAGAAACATTTTATTGAATGAAATCCTTGCTTGCAAACTGTCTTATTGATTGGGTTTAGTTGTAGAACAAATCTTATTGATGTTATTCTTGGAAATTCTCATTCTTTTACAGTACTTGCGTATGAAAATTGAGTTCTCTGTATCAATTTTTTCAGTGGTATATTTAGCACTCCTTTAATGTGAAAATCAACTTTCCTGGTAGAAGAAGATACAGAAATCACATTTGATATTAGCATTCAAATTATACTAAGGCTAAAAAAGCCCAGAATGGTTGAACCTATAGGATCACTGGCTATTGATGGGCCATACTTTTGTGATGTTGGGATTTTCATCCAATTTTGGGGCATTATGATCCACCTCAGGTCTGATTCTGATAATCTGTAAGGACTTTCATTGTACCTATAAAAGCTTCAGATCAAAGGGGTATCTCTCTCTCTCTCTCTCTCTCTCTCTCTCTGGCTTATTCGACTCCTGCAAATATCGCCCTTCTCTGTTTCTGTCCCCTCCCCCCCTCTCTTCCTTCCTCTATCAATCCCTTCTATTTATCTCTTGAAGGTAGCAGTGCAGGAATCTCGAACAGGTGACAGTGTGAACTTCTGTTGCTTTTTCAAAGGTGTGTAAATTGTAACTGATAACTGTATAAGCAATTGCCTAATTTTTACGATCGGCAATGTCTCATCCTCCCCCTATTTGTATCGTTGACTTGGATGTGATGAGACAGGAAGCCTATTGATCCATGGTGTCTGAAGGAGAGAGGAAGAGGAAGTGTTGAGGGAGGGAGAAATTTAGGTTTGATCTATATGCTTAAATTGCAGCGGCGAGTGGAAAGAGGGAGAGGCTGTGCAAGATGGAGAGAGAGAGAGAGAGAGAGATGATGATGAAACTCTAGATTCTGGATTCTGACTCCCAGGGAGGCACTTTGGAATACCATGGCATTTGGTAAATCTAGTTGGATTCCCATGGAGTAAATTGGATTCAAACTGATTTTAGAATCTAAATTTTTGGAGTATAAAAAATTATTTTTTTTTGTTTTAACTGATTTTAGAATCCAAATTTTGGAGTATAAAAAATTAGTTTTTTTGTTTTGTGAAGAAAATACCACCCACCACATCCACCACCATCGCCACTCATTGCCACCATCCACCACCATCACCACCTACTACTACTACTATCATCACCGTCAGTTTTTTAAACTTCAATTGACGGGATAGTGTGTTTATCAAACATGTTTCTGTTCCAAAGATGTTTTAGAATCTATTTCAAAACTGTGTTATTAAAAATGTTTTTATTTTTAAATAATCCTAGAATAGTCTGAAATAGAAATACTACTCCGAGTTGAAACTTTTATCAAACAGATAGAAAGGTGTATGGGGGACTGTGGTTTCTTGGAACCATGCAGTCCCTGCAATGGCATTCGATTGTTCGAAGTGCATTTGCGCAGCAGCTGCAAAGGCTGCACAGCTCCATGCTCGAGGGTGGGAGAGAAAAACAGATGGGTTAGATGCAAAGGCATGTGGGATGTTGCAAGGGCGAGTGGAAGGGGGAGAGAGAGAGAGATTGTAATCAGGTGGTTTGAATGATTGAGATCGATAGATGGAAAAATATCCTCTCATTGTTGTCTAGTTCTTTTCGGTTGTAATCTAGTGATTGGAATCCAAAATAGATTTTCAATAATTATTAAGGTAGCAGAATTGAGGGGGTGTGGAAAATTCCTTCTTACTCCAGTTTCTTAAAAAACTTTTTGTCTTTTTTTGGGTAACGTTATCTATTGCAATTTAGTGGTCACGAGTTCGTAATATGAAAACAGCCTTTCCGTATTGTCGGGGTAAAATTACGTACGCTCTGTCTACCCCTCTCAGACCCTACACTACAGTAACGAACCTCGTACACTCTGACTAGTGAATTTCCTGATTTACCCCTTTCTCTTTCCGTTTTATATCGCCCTTCGCCCCATCTTTTCATCTGTGTGAAATCAAGGCCAAAGGCAACCATTTGTCGGTCTCAGTCTCAGCAGATTCAGATTATTCGCAACTTGAGCAATCTATTCTGAAATGGAGTTAACGGTCCAGCAACTGAAACAATTCGATGGCTCAGATACAAACAAGCCCATATATGTCGCAATCAAGGGCAGGATCTTTGACGTCTCCACCGGCAAGAACTTCTACGGTCCTGGTGCTGCCTACTGCATGTTCGCCGGCAAAGATGCAAGCCGAGCTCTGGCCAAGATGAGCAAGAACGAAGAAGATGTGTGTGCTTCTCTTGATGGGCTCTCTGAGAAAGAGATGGCCGTTCTTAACGATTGGGAGAAGAAGTTCGAAGCTAAGTACCCTGTTGTAGGTCGCGTTGCCTAGATTTCATTTTCTTGTCTGTAAGCAATATAAATAGATATTTCGTTCAATGTAATGTTCTGGATCTCTGTTTGTTTTATGAAATGGATCCTTCCTGTTGTTGTTGCTGCTAATAATGATGTTTTGGGTAGATGTGCTGGATAATATTTAATTAAATAAATGATGGTTGTGTGATAAATTTGGGTTTTATTGTACTCTTGAAGGCTTGAGAAACATCAGAAGCAAATGATATATTTTCTGTAGACTTTTTATTTATTTATAACTGGAACTGATGATGGTTAGGGCTGAAGTTTAGGGATTCATGATATTAGCAACCGAGATACTTTATTCTGATTGAAATGTGTTTCTGATATTTGGGGTGATTTGGTTTCACGATAAGTCTATAATGTATGATTTGCTGCAAAGTGGGCAGTCTTAGTTTTAGGGACCTGATCGGTTTAGTGGGAATTAAGGATTTCTGTTTGCTTACTTGTGAGATTTACAGCAACTATTGTTTCTCTAGGAGCTTAGCTAGCTTTTGGAAATGGAGTTGTCTTCGTCTAATTTGAATGAAGTTTGGGTTAGCGAGGGTGCTTAGTTTCGGCTTGGAAGTGGAGTGACAAGCAGATTTATTATTCTATAGGAACAAAAAATATATATTTAACTTATTTATTTATTTATTTATTGAAAAGGCAGTCTAAAAAGATGCAATTGTTGTTTTACGTGACCCTTGGATTGTCAGAGTTCAGAGAACATTTGGGAAGCAATAGGACAATTTAGCAGATGGTTACACTCATTGACTATACAAGTTGAGCTGTGGCTTAATAGATGTCCGAGAGGAATGCAAGAGATTAAATTTCTGGCTTCTATGCTTGACATGATTATAAGAATTGTGACTTTGATTTTGTGTAACTTGTTTACCTTCTTTAAGAAGTAGACCTCCAGACTTACCTATTTGCGGAGGAATTGATAATCTGATTTTAGCTATTTTACCTTGAGTTTTTTTTTTTTTTTACCAAAGTCATTTCTTTCTAGCCCTGTTGTCTTTCTGGTATTTCTTTTCTTGATTTGATCCACCTGAGAAACTTGTATCAACTTCTTTCATAATTTCTTGAGAACAATTTCTCTGGATCGCTTTTGCATTGGAAATGACAAGAATTTTTTGTCTATATATTAATTGCAGTATTTCAGAAATATAAATTTTGTATCATGAGTTGTGCGGTAGATTTAATCATAGTGAAGAGACCTCAAATTGTGGGCAGAGAGGGTCATCTTAGTTTTAAGACGGATGATAGGAAGCCTACCTTGCCAAACAAGCAAATGGCTCTTCTCACCTTCTAACATGCTTCAAGCAAACCAAGCATGAAAGCTGCATATTGGTATTGCTCTAGGTATATCTGTTACTCTTTGTTGTTGGTGAGTAGAAAAAATTCTCAACAAGCAGACATTGTGAAGTACCTGTGGTCAAAAGAATATCATGAAATAAATTGTGTTTCTCTCAACAGTTCATTTGGCATTATCTTCACCAACTTACAACTTAGTTATCTGTCCAGCAATTGTTTCATACATCCTCATATTTTTTCTTCCTTTTAAACAGGTATCACCAGCTTTGTTTGGGCATACAAAATGAATACCCTACGAAAGTTATAGTCTGGATTTTCCTTTTTTTGATAAGACTGGTTAATTAACGTGCAGCTCAAGGCAAAATAGGCATCGTCCTCACCTCTTGCTTCACGAGAAAGCCAAGTTCTCCTCCAATGTGCTACCACAACTTCTGTTGGGGGGAGGGGGGAGTGGGGGGAGTGTGTGTGTGTGTGTGTGTTAATAACAGATTCTGTTGACGTAAACTCTGAAACCGTATAGCTAAGATATGATCAATTTAAGCATAACTTAACTGATAGCAGACAACGCAGGAAAAGAACCATGGCTCTATACTAAATTACTAATCTCTCACAATATTTAAAAAAAAGAAGAGCCCCAAACACCATCTAGGTCTTGCAACCCCTTCCTTGGCCATGAGGTCTGTCAATACATTTGCTAATGTTTCAATTGGAATCGGCAGTTCACTTGTAAAAGAATGCCTTGCCTTTAATCTTTTTCCCAATAATTTGATGGAAAATGAGATGGGGTTTCGTCCTGCAATGATGCTTATGTGGCCAAAAGTTAATCAAATCTGATGATTCTCACCGTAGTTGCCAGTCTTTGGATACCCTAACTCCTCCCCTGCCTTTTCCAATCCTAAATGAACCTTGAGTCAATTCATCTGAACAGTTTCTAGTTCAAGCAATTATTTCACTAAAATTGGTGAATCCTGTAAATTAGGTATTCAAACTAATTTCTCATTGAAAGAATTCAATATGTCTGTATCACAAATAGGATTAATGGTCAAACATATAAGTTCACAAGCACAACAGACTTCTCTAACTTACAGGAATGCACGGATATTGAATAGAGTTAAGGTACTTTCATTAGCTGGCCAATTTTTGGAATCAAACACTGTGAACCTGGCAACTATGATCCAAACCATTAGTGCAAGGCTCCACATATTAGAATGTTTGTGATCAGAAAGGACAGTTGGGGAGTGTGTCTTCTTTCTAGCCCTCCCAACCCAGTGCAATTTCTTATTCCCCATCTCCCAGTACAATTTCAAGTGATGCTATGACTGAGCTATGATCCAGTTTTACCATCAAATAAGCAGGAGGCTATACTGTCCAAACAACGGACTACCACTTCGATGACTAAAAATATCAAACAAATTAATGGTATTTTTCATCTGATTCTTGACTGTGTTGTTATTATTGTAATCTAATAGAATTTATGCTCACTTATTTTTCTTTTTGGGATAAATTTGTTAAGGTAACTTTTAACTTCCACTCACAGGGGTCCATTGTACAACCAGTGGAGATGGTTGGTTGATACCCCAAGTTTCAACGCAGAGGATCATTAGTTAGTGGTTTATGGTTCTGTATCATGATCCTAATTGTAAGCAGTGGGTATGGATAAGCATGTTCTGTTGTCAATCTTTTTCTAATGAAACTCTGAAGCATGCCAAAACACTTGGAAAAGTTGAATAGACTCTTGTTTTGAGTACATAGTGTATGTGCTCCTTCTTGCTTCAAATACAAGGAAACCCTTCTTTTGGCTTTTCTTTGGGATTTCTATACTTAGAATCCTAATCCCTTGCTGATGTGATGTGGTTTACATTGCACCGACACCTTTGTGTTTGTGTGAAGCTCGAGAGTCAACAAATGCAGGCTGCTTTTTGGTCTAATGACTCAAGCAGAGTTGGTTTCTGATTCTCCTTTATTAGACCTCTAAGGGGCCTAAGAGTGCTTTCGCTTTTGATATAGGGCCCAACGGGACTGTTCAAGTTGTAATAGCTCCTGTCCTGGGCTTTTTAGATAGTTTACTCTGCTTCGGGTCGGACCGGTTTTTGAGTTGAAACTACACTCCTCAGCTTTAGAGTCGTTAGTCGTTACACCAAAGGGCAGTTACTGTATACTGTTCTAACTTGATCTGATTCCTCGATTTGGCCGGGAGATTATAGAATGATTCTAACCATCCAACATCTTTGGATCACTCAAATGAATTTATCTTTTTTCCTTAACTAGTACCAATCATTTGGAAGGAAAGGAATTCAGTAGACCAGATGATTTCCAACCTGCAAATCCTAGCCATGGCCAATTTTTTGTGGACCATCCACTCGAACTTTACATTTGATCTTCAGTAGCAACTATGATTGATGCCCTGATTTTCCATCCATCCTCATCATGTGGTCTTGTATATTGTTGTTATATGGGTATAAGGTTGTACAACTGTACAAGGATATTAGGGTTTTCTTGTAATTATATTCCATTCTTTTTCTTTTATTATAAATAAAGTGTGGGACTATCATTGACACCTTAATTCATTCCTCAAATCAACATATATGGTACTCATATCTTGATTCATTATAGTAGTAAGGTTGGGGGGCCATCTAAGTAAAACGGTTCTCTTCTTTATATCACCAGACCTTCAAGAACAAACTAATGTATTGAAACTGTGTACAGATTGGATAACTAGGGTGGGTTCATCATTCTACCCTATAGCATTCTTGGGTGATAATTGTACAATAATGGGTCATGGGTTGAAGTTCTCATGTTGAACCCTTTTTGATTTTATTACCAGAGGAGAAAAAGAAGATTGGATGTTTTTAATTTTAGGACTTGGCTTAGGAAATATTTACTTGAAGATACTACCTTTTTAGCTTCAGTAATTAGATGGGTTTGTTTATCTTTTGGGAAGGCATCACAGCTGAACATTGCCAGAATTAAGGATGTTTTAGATTGGTATGAGTTTTGGTCTGGAAAGATGGTCAATTAGGAGATTTCAATCACACATTCCAGCTGAAACACCAGCAAACACGCTGGGGAGCTCATTTGCCGTATTAGGGTTGTTGGATAGATTTCACATGAATGTCCATGCTTGTGTACCAGTACTTTAAACATTATTATGCATTCCCCAATTCTAAATGATTTAGATTAAAACAATTAAAAATGAATGACCCAAATATGTCTTGTGATATTTGGAAACTTCACATTCCATTGTTACATGAATAATTACCCTTATTAAGATTATATTTCCAAAGGCAAAACATATGATCATCATCTTGAACATCTAGTTTTCATTACCAGAATTGGCAATGGACACCATTATCCTGACTTACCTACTTGACCCTATCGCCATTTGAATGGTAATGGTCGGGATTATTAGGAATTAACAGCGCAACATAAGAGTAATAGTGAAAAGAAAAACGAAAGAGAAACACAACACATCGATTTTACGTGGTTCTCACCCACACAATGTGTATGGGTTACGTCCATGGCAGAGCGATCAGACACCCACCAATTCCACTAGTCCAAAGAAGAAGTTACCATGCTCAATACTTACTTTACGAGATTACACCCTATATAGGGAAACTTAAAATCCTGAAAGTTCAAGATTGTCCCAAGTAAAACCGTCTTAGAAAAGACCGTCGATTAACAGTGGCAAAGTGAAGAGTACTTTCTAACCGAAGATAATATTAAGATTCACACATAACAGGTATTAACTAAACGGGAAATGTAAAGATAAGAGGATAAAACCTAATCTAGTTAGAATTAGGAAGTTTTTCTCATGTATATGTACATAATATCATTCTACCAAAAACAAATGTAAATACTAAACAATATAAAAAGAAAATGTTGCATATATACACGTGTGTATTCCCAACCTAACAGTCCAAGTAGGCAAACTTCTGTAACCCAATAATCCATCCCATCGAAATGGCTTATATTACCTAACGTTGCATATATTTAAAAAAAAGAGTAATTTACACCAGAGGTATTCGATGTTCTGAGAAATCATACCAGAGGTACTTCACATTTCAAAAATCATACCAAATGTACCTCTTCTCATATTTTCAACATTAACCCTATTCAACGTTGGCTAAGTTAACCATTAGATCTACCTTAAATTTTTAGGGACTGATAGTTTCTTGTTGAACTACTCTTATTTGTTGCCTGATCGTTGGTACACCTGTCGGAAAAACAGTAAGTTGGGGTGTGGAGTTTTCACCGGAGGTGTATACCATAGTCGAGATTTGTGACTTGGTGATGAGCAACCGCCAGTGAGGAAAGGTCACAGGACCAGGAGAGGGGGTGGGCAATTGAGACAGCGATGAGCACATGGGAATCCAAGTGGTGAATCGTTACGGCAACGGGATGGTGAGAGAGTAAACTAAAAGGGACCAAGAAAGTTACGCTAAACAGAAGTAAATTTGGAAGTACAAAAATAAAAGGTACCCCAAGTGTAATATTTTTGACACGTCAGGTGCTTTTGGTATAATTTCTCAAAACGTCAGGTATTTCTGGTATGATTTTTGAAACATGAAGTACCTCTGGTATAATTTCTCAAAACGTCAGGTATCTCTGGGGTAATTTACCCAAAAAAATGTTGTATATATTCACTAATTTATGGGTGAAATGGCTTATTTTATTTACCAATATATCATTAATGATGCTTTATTATTAATTGTTATGTTTGAAGTACCATTGATGATGTTTTACCTGCCCCATTATCCACGTGGTATAAAATCTTCACCTAACATTTTTTTTTGGGGGAAATTTCTACTAACACCCAAAAAGATTTGTCCAAATCACCTACCATCTAAGTTGTTAAAAAAAATCATCTACCACCCAAGTTAGGCAAATTTTTATCAAAAAGATCCAAAAGCAACTAACAGAGTCGTTAGTTGCTTATGTCAGCCGTTAAAAATATTTGAATGATAATAATACCCTTTTTGTAAGGGGAAAAGTCTAATTTACCCTTCTTTTTTTCCACCATTTTCCCTCTTTTCGTTTCATGTTTTGTTTAGAGCAAAAAAGCCCCAATTTTTACTGTTCCTCCAACCCTAAATTCGAACTGTCAATCTGCTATTTCACTCTGCTATTCCAATTGCCAATGATGCTTTTGTAGCTCGCCGGGATGAAGCCGTAGAATACGAAGCCATTCCTTCGATCACTGACGCTATTCCTTTTCTTCCTTTACTCTACTACTTCACTCTGCTACTCGAATGGTTTCTTATAGTGATTTCTTTTCTTCCTTCTACTCATGTAGAAGACGACGATGCGACCATTTGAAACAGGTAAGGAACTCTAACTTTATATAGAGTTCAGATTGAAGTTTCTCCTTTGAATGAGGTCAGAAATCCTAACATTAGTGGGGTCTCTTTGTTTTTTTGTCTGAATATTTTAAGTTTGAATCCATAATCAAACATCCTTTGGTAGCGAAGCTAATCAGGTAACGAGACAGAGGTGCGACAACTACTGGCCAATAGGTCAGGTGCGGAACGAAAGGGGTAGCATAGCTAGGAACGGGCAGGTAGGTCAAGTTGTCAGCTGCTCATAAGAGGTTGTTTATTTGCTCGTCAGAAGATACGGGTAACGGCTAAATAAGAAGTCGGATAACGGAGTAGCTACGCTTGTTTCGGCTAGAGCTGGTTGTGGATGATTCCTAGGTAAGTCTTTATTAGAACATGGTTCTTGCTCCTAACTAAGCTAGCTAATTGAAAGCTCACGTGACTATGGCTTGATTTTCCTCATTGGCTAAACATGTCGACGGAGAGATCCGTATACTGATTTGAAGTGTTTTATCATTTAAATTTCAGTTTAGTGATGCTCACCCTTGCGAGGTACAGATCCGGCGGAGAAGTTTTCGGAGATACTTGAGTCAAGTTATCAGAATCACGATGACAAGAGGGAGAGGAAGGAGAGGGGAAAGGGAATCAGATTCACGGTGAGGGAGAGAGGAAGGAGAGGGGAAAGGGAATCAGAGTCATGATGAGGGAGAGACGAAGGGGATAATGATGAGGGAGAGAGGAAGGGGAGAACGATGAGGGAGAAAAACCCTAACCTTTCCCAAAGTTTGTTGTTGCGGCCCAGAACGAAGGAGAACGATAAGTTTCGATTTTCGGTGAGATTGAATCTAACGAGTTAGATGGTGTTATTTACACTAGAAGGGCAAATAAGTAATTTTTAGGTTGGTTAATATTTTTAAGTTTAAAATTACAAGGGTATAAATTTTTACACACAATTTCAGCTTCTTCCCATCAATAAATGGACTAGATTTGTCTAACTTGGGTGGTAGGTGATTTTTTTAAACAACTTGGATGGTAAATGATTTGATCAATTCTTTGTGGGTGGTAAGTGATTTGTCTATAAGGTAACAGTGAACAACCCCTACATAGTTTACCAAAAAAAACCACCCTGGCTGTTTTAGTATGTAATCTTGGAATGTATTCTTAGATATATATTCTCAAAATGGATAATGCATTCCTAAAATAAAATGAGAATGAGTTAAAAAGCAAAGCATTTTTGTTTTGGACTAAGAATGCAGAATGGATTAAAAAACATATTCTAGAATGAGTTGTGTTCTCTAATGCATTCCATTATCCAAGAATGAAAATACATACCAAACACTTACATACCAAACACTAGTTTTGACATTTGATAATATGTTCTTTACTTATAATGCATTCCAGTAATTCATACCAAATGTAGTATAAAACTATGGCTATTGATCAACCGTATCTTATCCGTTGCCACCCTTATTCACTACCTCACTTTGACGAATCAGATTGGTTCAGCTAATTCTAGGCCAATTCGAAACGATATGGACAATCGATTTTCAAGCATATGTAGCCGATTCTAGAGTTTTAGGGACCAATTCAGGTCGATCTGACTCGGAATAGGATTGGAATCACACCAGGCCCGAGCAGTTGAACCTTCTTGCATTTGAACCTTCTTCACTACCAACAGTCAATCTATTGATCTATTTTTTTCTCTTTGGTACAATGATTGATTTTTTCAAAACATCACTTCCACCTTGCCCCTTAAGCAAGGCTAGAGGTTGCGTTTCATTGTGAGGCTCATTTTGTTGGGAGAGAGAGAGAGAGAGAGAGATTATGACCTTTCATATCCATCATGACTTGCCACATTAATAACGAGAAGTGCGGCCCATGTGATAAAGGATTTCACGTTCATCTTATTTATTAATTTTTTTTTGTTAACAATGGATATTCAGACCTTTGACCTGACTAATCTTGCAGGCCCATACTGACCCCACAATCATATGTATCGAATCATTCTGAGATGGAATGATGATCATTCTACTTCCACCTAGCAGGAAAGATTTCTGTTGACACCTTTTATGGTTTTCACATAGATTTTTCAAAGATTTGTGTTGAGTTCACATTTATTTCTTAGATTTCTCAAAATTTTTGAATTTATTTTAAAATGGATAAATGATGAAGTGAATAAAATACCCACTATATTCCCACATGGAAAATATTTAATAGATGATGGAAGGAATTCCAAATCCAAGTGTGACAGAAATCCATTCCCAAATTATATAAAAAAAATATTAAAATAAAGAAGGTTTGAGAACACTACCACATAAAAAAAAGTCAAAGGAAGAGAAAGTAGAATATGCGCACAACAATTCATATACAAAGGGATCCAAAATCCTCTCCTGCGATAGGAGGGAACTGCGGCTGATTCAAGGACTGGAGTTCAGTTAGTACGTATATCAATATATCAGTATGTGGACTGGTTGAATTCCAACTCTTAACAACGTGCACAATAGAGGATTTCTATCTTATACAAAAGTAGGGCTGCAACAGGGCCGGGTTGGGCTGGGTTTCTTAAAACCCTAACCCTGACGTTGAGTTCTTACAACCAATCCTAACCCACCCTGACCCTGTCAAGGTCAGAAAAATGGTCAACCCTAATCCTACCTTAGCAGGGTTGGGCCTAACCTTAACCCTACCCTAATTGACCTTGACAAGGTCGGATTGGGCCGGGTTGACCCTGATTGATCCTGATTTAGGACTGGGTTAACCCTGATTGACCCTGATTTAGAGAAAACAAGATAAAATGGTTTAGATATGTTTGCTTGAAATTTTTTTTATTTTCTTACTGAAATAGTCACAAAAGTTAGCTTGGAGCTTCCTTCCTACTTGTATAATATTTCACCCACAAAATGTCAAATACCAAAAAACAAAAATTTGTATGATACTTCAGAACTTTTTGACAATTTATCTTGACAACAATAAAACTTCACTGAAGATCTAATGCAAGTAAGCGATATAGGTATAATTCTTATCATACGAAAACAATTATCAGACTGAGTATTCCTCAACATTTGGGACATGCACCAGAAAAACTAGCTCTACCTCTAAGGGAAGATGCATCTCATGATTTCAAAAATATGCCTTCAGACAATTTACTGCATATGACCAAAACTAGTTAGAACCCTAAATTTCAACTGGAGTTGATAAATACATGAATAGATTGATGGCATCTAGAAAGAAACATGAGCAACATTACTAAGTATAAGCACCAGGCACTCATTTTTTAAAAAGGGGACCTGGGAACAACTAAGAGAAAATATTTAAATACTAATGTCACAACTAAACAAACTTTGAATTGAAAATTTAATTTCCAAATTTAAGAACAGAATCACCATTTTGAAGGGAAAAATCAGCAGCACAGATAGTTCTTAAAAAAAAGAAAAAGAGGGAACAACGAGCTTCAGCAAGAGCTTCTGAATTTCCACTTGAGATGCAAAAGAAGATTTCACTTTTCATATTTGAAACTTCAATCACCCAAATCCAAGAAGTCAGAATGCACTTCCAGATAAACAAACCCACTTCATGAAATTAAATGAGGAAAGAGATTCCTTTAGCTTTGTCCCCAAAAATAGAGAATCTCAAATAAAAATTCATTCATTAAATTCAATATTAAATCAATGGGTAATTGTGACTTTGACATACCTCACGTGTCGGTGTATACCTAAGGGTCTTGGAGAGTCTAGAGTTGAAGAAGACGGACAAGGAGAAATGGGGTGGAAATCAGAAATAGGCAGAGTTGCAAATCAAATTAATCAATGGCGGAAAACCTACTCCTGAGAGAGAGATTATGAGAAAATCTCCAAGAGGGGTGGTCCATCGACGACACTTACCTTATGAGAGAATCTCCAGGCGATGCCAATTGCAGATTGCCCCAGCCGCCGTGAGAGACCCTAACAGTAGTAATAGAGCAAAGAGTTGAGAACTGAGAGAGAGACAGAGTAGCCGATTGCCGCAAGTTGCCATGAGGGATCCTAACAGAGAAGATAATCAGAGAGAGACAGAGTAGCTAGTGACTGGGAGGCTGTGAGGTGAGCGTCGTGGCTGAGAAAGTGAGAGTCGAGAGATATTACCTTTACGATTAGGGTTTGTCAAAAAAAATAATAATTATATATAAGGTCGGACCATGGCCGGGCTCAACCCAGGGGGTCAACCCTAACCCAGCCCAACCCTACCAGGGTTCATAAAAAATTAAGCCCTAACCCAGCTCTGTCAGGGTTCTGGTAGGGTTCAACCCTGCCAGGGTTTAGGGCGGGTTTGGGTGGGTTTGGATCGTCAGGATAAAACTTGCACGTGCAAAGAAGAGAATGTATAAGGAAGAGAGAGATAGGGATAGAGAGTGCTAGTGTAGCTTATGCCGTTTGTTCATGGAGATATTTCCAAAGTAAAAAAAAAAAAAAAAAAGAAGAATTGGTGTTGAGCTCCTTTTTATTTCTTAAAATTTTCAAAATTCTTTTCAAACATTTGTAATGACTCAACTTGGTTTAAATTTATTTTAATATGGACAAATTATGTGACTAACATACCCATTAGATTGTCATATGAAAATTATTTTAAATCATGATTAAAGAAATTCCATTACGTGACTTTTTTTTTTTGCTAACGACAGACCTTTGGCCTGACTAATCTCGCGGGTCTATATCGATTCCACAACCGCATGGATCAGGTCATTCTAGGGTTGAATAAGAACCATTCCATTTGCACCCATAGCAGAAAAAAAAGAGCACTTAACATGCCGTGTGACTGCTCCAAAATAGTAAGAATAGTCAAACTTAATAGTTTCCGTTTCTTGAGACGTAGGCTCATTGCCGACTCAAGTATACCCTTAGGGTTATTCTATCACATGACTAATAAATAATATTATTGAAAAATCACTTTGGAATAACAATGGGAGTGGAAAAGATATTTTCCTATCACCAGTCTGCCAGTTATCCATCGAAGAGGCTGGATGCATTGGCATGGAGTTCATCAAAGAAAAGAACAAAAAGGGTTGAGTAAAATAATTGTGGATCAATCATTGTCCAATGATGATGTAATAAAATGGTTTAGACCTCTTCACATGGTGTAAATCTAGCCGTCAACCCTCTTTATTGTAACTTAGATAACATCGTCAAGGCTAAAATGAATTTTTCACAAACCCTGGGAAAATGATTTACATTATATCATTGTCAAGAATTGCTGTTATTGTATTTTAAACAAAAATATAAAATGACAGGAATTATTTTTCTAAAAAATAAAATATATTTCAAGAATAGCACAAAACAGTAAAATGTCAAATTACCGAACACCTTAGACCGTGTCATGATTGTCATCCGATAAAAAATAAAAAGAAAACGTTTTGCAGACAACTCTCCGGTGTAGACGCATTCTCCCAAGTCCTACCCATTTCAGGGCAGTTTTCAATTTTCATGGTCCAATGGTAACACGCCACTTGTTAATAATGAACTGCGGGGATGGTTTTGTTGTTGGTCCGTTTGACACCTGACCCACTGTAGACACACCCAAGATCAGATTTGCAAACCACTAACGATGTCAAAAAGTAGGGTTTGGTTGGTCAAATCTACTGTCTCATGCTCCCTTGCATTGACAGTCTTCTTCTCCGCTTCTTGTTCGCTCTGTCCTGTCTCGCACTTGAAGACTTTTGTGGGATGAGTTTTTTTTTTTTTTTTTTATATGAAATTTGGATTTTTGCACTGATTCTCATTGCCCATTTAAGAAATTTGGATCCCTGAATGTTATTGGAGTTTTTATGACAGATGGGTCTGAGGAAAGGCTGAAATTTCCATTCTTATGAGCAGTTTAGCTCAAATTCCATATAATATTTCACAAAACTCTTGATATTTGAACTGGGTTGCTGGTTTTTTTTCTAGAATTTGTCTGGAAATGAGGATGGAAGAAGAGGACCTTCCCCTTTGCGATGAATCAGTGGAGCAGAATAAACCCAAGCATGGGTTTCGGGATTTCATTTGGGCACCTCTGTACTGGTTCAGGATGCTTGCTGAGGAGATGCATTGGACTTTTGTTTTGAGTGTGGTGGTTGTTTATGGAATCAGTCAGGGGTTGGGTGGAGGTCTTAGCCGGGTTGGCACAGAGTATTACTGGAAGGATGTTCAGAAAGTTCAGCCATCTGAAGCTCAGGTTTATACTGGAATTATTTCTATTCCTTGGATTGTCAAGCCTCTATATGGTCTACTCACCGATGTGCTTCCTGTTGCTGGGTATCGGAGAAGGCCCTACTTCATTTTTGCTGGTATTGCAATACACACCAACATTTTGTTGCCGTTTAGTTTCTGTTAGACTTTCTGCTTTAACTTTATTTTTGGTGATTTTTTGGTCGCACCATAGAGATCTGATATTTATAGTTCTGTATTATGTACTCTTTAAATTAGTTGGCAATGCACCCAAGACTAATTAATTGATTCTGTTGTCAAATTGGAACCTAAATTTATAGTTGTTATGCATCCATGGCTGATTTGTTGTGTTCTGGTTGTCATCACTGTAGTTGTATTTCAGTTCAATTATAATTCTACGTTCTCATATTTAGTGAGTTATCTTGTACTTCCTTGTTAATTACTCATGCAGTAATTTGCCTGCTGTCAACGACTCGATATTGATGGTGGACTTAGAGTTGATGGTGCTTGGGTTAGAATAAGATTCTTGTTTTATGTTTCTACTGGTATGACAAGCTGCTAGTCATATTTTCTCTGGGAATGTTCATGTTGAGTTTATGGCTTAATGTAATATATATTGCAGGAAGTGATACTGATGTGAAAAAGATTTAAATGCTTAAAACAGGACTAGTTGAGTAAAAGTTTTTGGGGTTGAATTGCTTAAAATCTTACTGCAAATGCTCCCAATTCTCCAGTTTTCATATTGGTACCTCCTGTGGGAGGGTCTTAAGAGAGTGCAAAATAGAAAATGGGGACCGCAGTAGACTTGCCATGATTAACTTAAATCTGCTTTTTAAGGGATAATTTACCTGAAAACAATGGTTTGAGAGGATATTAAATTATGGTTCTGTTGAATAGATTTATCATCAATGCCTGGGATCTACCTATCATCTATACTTCTTTTTGGATAGGAAGTCTGCTGTTCTCTCCTTGTTTGTTCCTTTGTGTTGCTCTGGCGCTGTCCTTTTGAACAGCCTGCCTTGTATCCTCTATGGGTTATCTTAATATAATTTTTATTGACCCAAAAACAAAAATTTATGGCTTTCTATTTGCTTCTTGAGTTCTCAGGAAGCATTAGACGACATTTCAGCTTACTTGCAATGCTTGTGTTTTGGTTATGTGCTTGTCCTCATTTAGTAATCTCTTGCTGCAGTCTCGGGTGTAGGTTCTATCTCTGAAAGGTGAACAAATCTGAAGTATATCTATGTGTATCTAAGAATCTTCCCTATATTCATCTGAACATATTGATAAGGACAAGGCAGTGAACGAAGTTAAAAAGCAAACATGCTATTCTTTGGTGTTCCTAGTATACTTCTAAATGCAATTTTGGCTGCTTCTAAATGAGCATTCGTGGGTGAGTAAACATTCTGACACACTTTTTTTACTGAATTGGTAAATCTAGATGTAAGAGAATGCTTACCTGCTTTCTGCAACCAACACCATCATTCACATCCCAGAAGGGGTTTCATATTTAGAGGGTGGGCCTTGGCGCAACGGTGAGGTTGCTCCATTGTGACCTGGTGGTCATGGGTTCGAATCTGCCAACAGCCTCTCCATGAAGTGGGAGTAAGGCTGCATACATAAGCCCCTCCCCAGACTTTTCAATGGCAGGAGCCTCATTCACTAGGTACGCCCTTTTTATCAACTGTTGATAACATTCTAATAAGTTAACTAGTTGACATTTGAAACCATCAGTAAGCAGATGAACGTTCTTAAATACATATAATGCCTTTTCATTGTTTATCAAATTAAAATGGTGTGAATTTTTATTTAGAGCCATATCATCTATTACAATAGGTGCCATAGAAATCCATGATGGTCTGAATAGCTTTCAATAGGCTCCACACATAATACTTGTGTTAAGGTTATACTATTATTTCCCTAATAATTTGTGATTGATTTGTTGGAGATAACTATGACAGTTATGCTCCCTACATGCATTGTTGAATAAAATGCTCCATAGTCCTTGAAACCACTTCTTTTGGACCTTCTTTCAATTATAAGTTGCTCCGTTCATATGATTCAACAACCTCCATTAGGATATTGGTGTTCTTTCAAGAACTTTCATTTGGCAAGAAAGCATGTAACTCATGAAGGGGTATAAATTAGTACTAGTGCTTGAATTGTCACATAGTTCCTTAATTGGGGATTGTAGTACTAACTGGCTCCGTAAATTGCTTCACCTTTTGCTAGTATAATTGACCTCTCTAGCACTAATTATTGTGGCATTTGGCTGATGCAGTTCTTTGACCTGAATTATCTCCCCATAAATTTCAGGTGTTCTCGGTATCATTTCCATGCTTTTGCTATCATTGCTCAAAAAGTTACATGTTGTGTTTGCTTTGTTGTCTCTTTCGGTGGGAAGCGCTTCTGTAGCAATAGCAGACGTTACTATTGATGCTTGTGTGGCTCAAAATAGTATAAGTCATCATTCACTTGCTCCTGACATGCAGAGCTTGTGTGGACTGAGTTCCTCCATTGGCGCTTTAATAGGGTTCTCTGTCAGTGGCTTTCTTGTTCATCTAATTGGACCTAAGGTTAGATTCTTTTCAGTTCCTGTGGTCATTACCTGGAACTGGGTGTCGCTTACAGTCTTCTAAATTCATTCTTTCTTTCTTGATAGGGTGTGTTTGGCTTCCTCATTATACCTGCAGCACTTGTCTTTTTGGTTGGAATGGTTCTTGAGGAACCCCATGTGCCCAACTTTTCATACAGACTGGTAATACGAGCTCTCTTTGGGCTTTTGCTAGGAGTCCCGTTCCCTTTTCTGCTCCTTGTATTCATAAGAAATATCCCTGAATCAGGTATTCCAGAAGTTGCTAGACGCCACTAAGGCCATGTGGAAAACTCTTAAATGCCCTGAAGTTTGGAGGCCATGTGCATATATGTACTTGTCTCTAGCGGTGAGCTTGAATATCCAGGAAGGAATGTTCTATTGGTACACAGACAAGAATGCAGGTCCATCTTTCTCTCAGGTACCTTATTATTCTTTGGTTTGGCCTCTAAGGACAAAGCATTCATAGTTATATCCTATGACAATTATGCTTTTTATGCTTGGTTCAGGAGAACGTTGGTTTCATATTCTCCATTGGTTCAGTAGGGTCGCTCTTTGGGGTGTTACTCTACCAAAATATTTTGAAGGACTACTCATTCCGTTCCTTGCTCTTCTGGACACAATTGATTTATGGTTTATCAGGGATGCTAGATTTGATGTTGGTGTTGCGGTTAAACCTGAAATTTGGGCTACCTGATTATTTCTTTGTCGTGATTGACGAAGGAGTTTCTCGAATGACTGGGCGTCTAAAGTGGATGCCCCTTCTTGTATTTAGTTCAAAGCTTTGTCCCTCTGGCATAGAAGGCACATTCTTTGCCCTATTGATGTCTATTGATAACATGGGCGTCCTGACATCCTCATGGGGAGGGGGCGTTCTACTCCATATCTTGCAAGTTACCCGGATACAATTTGATAACCTTTGGTTGGCTATCTTGGTCCGCAATATAATGAGAATTTTGCCATTGGGTCTGCTATTTTTGGTTCCTAGCAGTGATCCCACAACGTCTCTTGAAAATGAGAATATTGAACTGATCTCACTTGTTAACAGCACCTGATTATAGATTGACTGGAAGATCTTATCTACGTGAATCAAGCAAGAATTATTATTGCAAGATGAATGGCTAGCCATATTGCCCTTGGTCAAATGTGGTGTTGCTCGAACTGTTGTAATCTTTTGGCTGTCCGTTGCAGAAAGATTGAACCATATTTTGCCACAAACAGTAACTCTGGATCATGAATTACAAATGGAAGTGGCCCAGTGTATGATTATGTCATCTATCCTCATATATTTCTATGCTTATTTTATTACAAATACATTGATTGTTTCCATCCGTGTATTTTTAGCTTCTTTCATCTCAAACATGATCAGCATGCTCTCATATTTTTGGATTATAGTAGAAAATAGTCCTCTCCTTTCATGTATCAAAAGAAATAAAGGGGATGGGGGAAGGATACAGAAATACATGTATTTAATCTGATATTTTGTATTATAGTTATTTTTATGTCCTTTATGTCTATCATCCAAAGTTCTTGAAGATGTAATGCCTTGGCACCTAGTAAACTAACAATTTTTCTTTATTTATTCTGTAAATAGCAGAAGAATTAAAATCAGCTTCCTGTATTACTGAGAGACTGAAGATCCCAACTGGGTTACTTGGTAAAGTCAGCAAGCATCATATTGTAGTACTTGGGAGAGGGTCCTGTCTTCACAATTAAAAGTGGACTTTGTTCTAGAAATCAGAATTGAGAAAGGCAGCCTCCTGAATGGTATATCATGAATTTAGCCCACATGGTTTGCTAGGATTCACATTTGCTTACTATTGTGGGTTTAAGTTATCCATCAAATGGCATGCCTGGGTGGCATGATAATGTAGAATTTATCATATGCAGCAGGCTTCAACAAGTAGCCTGAGCTCACTTTTATGGCTTCTGGCCTGAGCTTCACACCTTGATCTGAGTTCAACCTCAAGCAAAACTAATATGTTGAAGCTGATTCAGGTGAAAAGAATTGTATGTTTTCTGGACTTGTAAATTTGAGCCTAGGGAAGCCAATATGGGAGCCATGCTCACAGGACTATATCTAACAAAACCTTGAGTCAACCCAAGTTCAACAAACTGTGGTGATGAGCCCCAGCTGAGCTGTGCAATGCTCTACTGGTCTCCAACTTGGAAAGGGAATCTGCATTATCTTTTTTCACCAGAGCCTCAGTCCTACGTTATCCTTTTCAAGCTGTACGTTTCTTGGACATGAGGTATATGTGAAGTTACAGGAATTTCTTTTCTCTCTCTTTTTTTTTTTTTTTTTTTTTTGGTGGAGGGTTTGGGGGGGAATGGATGGATGGAAACACGTATAGAAGTTTTTGCTCTAAAATATTAACACTTATTTTCAAATACATGTTGCTTATTGCTGGTAGCTTTAGGCTGCCTTTGGTATGCATTCTAGGTCAAGAACACATTCTGGGATAACAAAATAGTGTCGGTATGCATTCTCATTCTTGGCTCATGGAATGCATTAGAGAATGCAACATATTCTGGAATGCGATCTTTAGTTCTTTCTACATTTTGAGTCCATAATTGAAATGTCTTGCTTTTTAACCCATTCTGCATTCTATTCTATGTTAGGAATGCATTCTGAAAAATACATTCGAAAAATGCATACCAAACCCAGACCTTTTTTGATCTCACTATGCGAGGTGCCACAAGAAACTCCTAGCATAATCAAATCAGGATTTAACACTTGGCTTGAGCATTACTATTTAGTCACCACACATAGTTGCATATTACTAGAACAACCTCCTCAACAACCCATGAGTTGACCAAGGTATCCCTTGTCTGCTTTTGTATCATACATTCATTGGTTCCACAGGGTGCTCTCTGTGGTATCTCCATCTGGGATCTGAACTGGGGTTTTTATTTTTTATTTTTTAAAAGAACCACATTCTAATGGTCCCTGGTGGGCTTTTTCCAAGCATCAGCTTTTAGGATAACTCTCAGGAATGCAAAAAATTAATAAATAATCATAATAAATAAATAAATAAATAAATAAATAAAACTCAGGAAAAGGTACTAGGAAAAAAGGGGGAAAAAAGAGAATCAGACACAAAAGTAAAAGCATAGTATTACATCATTTAACAAGTGCATACATTGACCTATACCTCATTCCTTCATACAATACCTTATATAATTAAAAATAATCTTGACAAAAAGGGCTTCAGCTCATAATATTTTCCTGGCTGCCAGCCACTAAAAACTTCTATAGATTTAAACATGAATCCAACTTGACTTCTAATAAACATATTCAAAATTATATTTTCATTCCTTAAAAGTTCATTCTTTAATAAAACTGCAAGTTTCTTCTGCAAATCCTATCCTTGATTCCTTGGAATCATAAATGACCCTCAGATTCTTCTGCTGATAATTCCCAATGATCCCAAGCTCATCTTCATCAGATAGACTAGCCAGAGCCAGACAGACCTGAGAAGCATCAGTTTTAACAAAATAGAAGATGCCACTGACATCCACATTCATCTCTACATCACCCTCATAATGCATCTTCACTGCAGGAATGTTCACTTCCTGGTATCCAGTGAGGTTAAAGCATGTATCCAGAATGGAAAAACTGGGAGCTGAAGGGAATCCGGAAAATTGTTTCAGGAACTCAGTCTTCAAAGCCCTGTAAACTGATGGAGGAAGCCTAGTTATTACAGTTCCAGAGTCAATGAGAATTCCGGCTTTACTGAACCCTGGAGCTTGTAAAGCCGCCCCACCAATGCTAATATCAGTAAGGTTGAGTAGATAAAAGGTAGAAAGCTCTGGATTTTGAATCATTTTAGTGTAAGAGATGGGAGTGGAATTCTTGTAAACAGAAGATTCACCACCTAGAGTAAGCGAACCAGATGCATCAGCTTCTATTGAAGGTAAACAGTAGGAGAAAACTCCTCCAAATTGGCTATAAGTTTGAGAAAGCAATGAAAGATCACTGCGGCCTAAGCCCATTATGCCGGCAGTTCCCCCGAAGAGACCTTCGTTGTTCCTGCCACAACCGAAGACAAAATTTTGAATGGTGGTGGTACCAAGATTTAAGCGTTCGAAGCCTAATTCGCCACGAGTATAGGATCCATCTCCATAGCTCACATAGTAGTTGCAGGTCTGTTGGCTAGTCCCACATACTCCTGAATTTCCAGTGGCAAATTGTAAAGACTGGCAAGTAGAAGAGTTGCAGAGAACTGGTCGGTATGATGGGGAGGCCATTGGCTTGAAGAGAGGGTCTTGTTGGTAATAACATGAATTACAAGGCTCACACTGAACCCATGTGAGATCACTTCCTGTGTCCACTATCACAGTCATATTCTTTCCACCCAATTCTACTGTAACAATGTAGTTAAGAGTCTGAACTCTTATGCCTGAAGTCACCGGAATTTGGGTTTCGGACATGCCTTCAATCTTGCCAGAAAGTGATTTTTTGATTCGCGATTGCAATGACTGCACCTGAATACCATCAGCAATTAATCGATTTTGAAGCTCTTTGTCCCAGTCCCTTATCAGTCCAGAGCAGTAATCTTTGTGCTTCATTTCCAATACAGTGGCAGCCTTCTCTGTTCCTACAAATCCAGAAACAGACAATAAGAACTGATTCCAGACTTTGGAGCTAGTATTGCAACCATTTTTGAATATGAGTTTCAAAGGAAACTACATTGAAGCATGAATATTATTAGGAAACATTATTTATATGGAGCTGAAAAAATTCAAGAAGAAGACAGATGAGAAGCATTAAAGGAACAAGATTTTGTATTCTAATGTTTATTTTCCAAAAACTGTTAGTCTCCACCAAGACAAAAAGGCCAGACATAACTTGAAAAAAGAAATTGGTATGATGCAGTACTAGAATACTAGGCCCTTCAAGTTTGGCAACACCCAATCTTAATTGGATTTTAACTTTTTAAGCTTCCTTCTTCATACACAAACAGTTATTTTCCATCCAAACAACCAGGAAACTGGAAAGCACGGGGCCAAAATGGAGAATGAAGAAAAAGCAAGAGAAGAGAACACTGAGAAACTAATTCCCAGGAAAAGCTTCAGTCATTCAAGACCAAATTGGCTATGAACATTGTTTACTTTTTGTTTGAACTCACTTGATATCTGCGGGTGACAGCTAGAGAGATGAACCAGTTCTCTCCATTGAAACTTCTGCAAATTGAAAGCCTTCTTCTCTTGAAAGCACTGAATCCCATTGCCACAATTGAGAATTAAGAAAAAGAGCATGAGTGGCAGAAGAGATATTTCTTCTGCCATCTTTTAAGTGGTGGAGAAGAAAAGTACAGAAAGATGAGAAATGGGTTGCAGAAGGAAAAGAATGGAGGAACAAAGAAAAGGAGATGAAAGGAAGAAGAGAAGCAAAGGGGAGTAGGAGATTCTTGCTGTTGGAGTTTGGCATGAGAACAAAATGACAAGGGCTGGCCTTAGGACCCACTTGGGCATGAAAATTATTGGTGTTTCACGTGCATTCACTCAACAAAGTCAGCTGTTATCTTTGGATGGGCTAAACGAGAAGATGGATTCCTAGTGAACCTCCAAAGATAAAGAACAGTGGGCGGCCCTTCACGGGATCAACTGTTAAAACTTGCAACATTAGAGAGAGAGAGAGAGAGAGAGAGAGAGAGAGAGAGAGAGAGAACTTTTAATGTATTATAATCATTAGTTTATTATATATTACTGTATGTCAGTTTTTATGGAAACTGTAAGGTTGGATTATCCAAAATAATCTCATTTACCACTTGAATTGAAAGCCCTGTAGGTCAATAATGTGAGCTTTTGATAAAACTGAAATAATTATTTATTTCAATTGAGATTACATAAAGGATTAGAAAGTCCTGGGTAGCATCATGGTATTCCTCTTATAAATATGACTGAGGATTAAAGCTAATATTGATTCATTGGCTTTCTATGGTATTGTTTATATTTAGTTTATAAGTTATTTATAATAAATTATTTATGAGAATACATGATGAGACAGGAATAATAACCATTTAATACCACTATATATAAAATAATAATAATAGATTGTCACAACAATGATAAACACCTTCTAATTTATTTGTAGATTTTGGATTATATCAATTTATTTTAAATATAGATAAATACCATAAATCATACCGAACAACTACATATGTTATAATATATTATATAATTAATTATATAATACATACCAAAGAGAGCCTAAATCTAGGTATATGATGGGAAGGGTTTGTGCTTTGGCCAGAAATGAGAAGGTTTAATCACATTGATTGACTAATGTGCTGATGATTAACTTGTTATCTTAGATAAGACCTTTCCACCTTGAAGCTCGGTCTTTTGGATTGAATGCCGACACCTTTCTTCTCTTCCTTACCCCACTCCACCTAGAGAGAGAGAGAGACAGGACAGCAAAAACAGGGTTGGAGGGCATTTTCAAAATATATGCAAGTTGATCCAAAATATCAATGAATAGGACATGGAAATAGCAGCAAGACATAGCTTGTTCAAGGACAAAATGATATTATTACAAAATGATATTATTCTAACTCAACATGTTCGGTTTGCACATGAAAGACAGGATCATAAGCCATGATAGTGGAGCTAATGAGTTCATAATAGTAGTGAGGAGGAAATTCACATGTCAAACAAAATCAACAAAAGCCCGCCAGTTTTCTCTGCAACTACCTTTTATCCAACTACCATCCTCCTTTTTGGAATGGAAAACCCATTTATTTGTTTCTAAGCACTTCAAGTCCCGAGATGACATTGGAGCTCATTAGATAAAGGGGTTGTCTGAATGACAAGCGCCCCTATAAGTGTAATTAGAACATCACACATTCTTTTTAGTGGTCCGATGTCTTATACTCAAACTTTTTTTTAAGTCATGGTAAATATGGGTTTCTCCAATTTTTTTTAAATGGCTAATCATTTTATCATTGTCAAGAATTATGATTATACGACACATTTTTCAAATAGGACACCGGTCCATTGACACTGATTCCCTTTCATAGGATGTCATTGAGCCATCTTGGAAACCTCATTATACATGGGGACATATTGGTATTTGAGACGAAAGGGGTGGGGGGTTGCACGATCCAACTGACACCGATTGTTCAGTGTCAATAGTCATTACACCTGACCAATATCAGTTTGAATATCCCTTCAAATAAACATGAGAAATGCCAAATTTACTTTCACTAAAAAAAAAAAGTGTTGAATTAAACAGACAAAAAAAAAAAAACCTTAAATAATTGAACATTTTATTTTTTTAAATTGAATTGATTAGACCACTTATCCTAATGGTTGGGCCATTGAATTAACTATGGAAAATTAATATAAGTGGATTAATACAGCGTACTTCCAAAGGGTAAACCTATTTATTTTTCCAAGATTTAGGGTCATTATATCTTATATTAAGAAGTGTCAATAAGAGAGTTACCCAAAGTTGATGGTAATTATTATAATAATTATCATCAAAATAACCAACTGAAACAAAGAGGACATGATAAGCAAAGAAGAGACTGTCCATGGACCAGGCTGCTAGGGATGAGAAACCAATAGAACATAATTTTTTTCTTACATCAACTTTCACACCAAGAAAAAAAAATTGTGGGTCAAGAAGATTTTCATGTTACTCATATACTCATTATTTTATTGCAGCTAGTCATATTTAATCTTGAAGTATGTCAAGAATCAAGCAGCCAGTAAATCCGCTTGTGGTACTAAGATGGCTATAATCTCAGCCGTGCGATGGGATCAACACCGATATAGGGGTGGGTCCCAGTGCATGTATGCACTGAAAAAAATCAAATTTATTAGGATGGGATAATTCTAAGTTGGAAAATTTTCATATACACTCCGTTAAGGATTGAAAACCTCATCTAACCCCACAAGATTGTAAAAACCTCAATCACATCCAATTAACTAATGGAATTATTGAAATACAGTTTTACCTTTCATATTAAAAATTGAAAAATTAAAACAATATGTTGAATGATTAATTTGACTTTTGTGATGGAACTGTGTTTCTCTCTTTCACTCTCACCCAAACCCTAACCCCTTCTGCGTTGGTCCCCTCTACGTTGTTGCCCACGGTGGCATCCCATCTCCGGCCGACATCCCATCTCCGGCCTCCTATTTTCGGCACTGATAGGATGTTAAGAAAGTAGAGCACATCAAGTAGAAGTAGAAATCACATTTTCTTTTTCATTGATTTCTCTCTTGTGCGGGTTCTGATTTCTCTCTTGCACGACTGAGAAGATACAGATACGGTCTTATCGAGGATTAATTGCTGCGACGAACTGGCGGATGATACAATTGAGGTTGTCGATTGTGTGATTTGTTCCTCATCATCTCTATTGGAGTCCTTGAAGTAGAAGATGCGCTTCAGGAAGGATTTGAGAGATTTCTGGGATGATTTGAGAAGTTTTAAAATTCTGAAGTTGAATTCACAATTCAGGGGAATGGCAAGAGTTTCATCTTTCAATCTGTTACCTTTCAAGACCTTGTCTGTGATTCCAACAAAGTTTCATCTGGGCTTTAGGATGAAGAATTCGCTCTCTACAGTGACAGTTCATTCTGCAGGGATCCTGTCAGGGAAGGGAAGAGAGGTTGCACGGTTGAGGTTTCCAATTGGTGGAGAGAATCGTGGGGTAAGACCTTTGCTGAGAATTCGGGTGACTGGGCCGGCGGGGAATGACGACGAATGGGGTTCTGAGAAAGAGGAATGGATAGGGGAAGGGGTTGCAACGGCGTTGGGAGAGGAGGAGGAGAAGATCAAGGAACCCAGTGGATTGCGTCGAAGCAGATACTGTAGCGACGGTATGACGTTGGGGATGGAGCAAAACTGTATGTTCGCTGGTTTGGGACGGAACCTATGAAGCTCAGCCAAACATCCCTGGTAATATCCAATCTCTCTGTTCACCTCCTTGCAGGGTTCTTTCAAGGTGTTTGAATTGGAAGCAGAGTTGTATTAATCATCAATGGCTAAGAATGATTAGAAAGTTTCCTCAATTAATGTGGTATTGAAAGTGACAGATCATTAACGGTTTATTATTTTTCGTTCCGTTTCTTCATCTCCTCCAGCTCTGATTCTTATATATTTCTCTTTCTATTCTTGCCAGACTCCATCAAGTGAGTTTCGTGTGGAATCAGGAGATCTAGAGTTGACTGCGAGGCCAGCAGCGGTGAATTCTCGCCACAGATCGACAACAGAAAAGATGCCAATGAAGGCTGAAATTGAAGATTTCTTCTCCGTGGCGGAGAAGGAGCAGCAGAAGCTGTTCCCTGACAAGTAAGTTCACGAAAACCTTGTTGGGGTGAACAGGAATCGCAGGAAATGTATGGTTTCACTTTTAGAAAGCTCATTTTTTCTCAATCAAACCCTAATTTCCGCAGGTATAACTTCGATATCTTGAAGGACGTTCCATTGGAGGGAGGTTACAAGTGGGTTCGAGTAAAACACAAAAAAGAAAAGCGTTGCCAAGGAAATAAGAAGCAATATTAGCAAGGGCTATTTATATTATTAGTGTAAAACCCGCACGCCACGAACCCAGTATAACCTTACATTTCGGGTCATGACCGGTCTACATATCATGGTTGAGCCAAGTGGACCAAGTGTGTGAAGAAACCCAAGACCCAATATGAAATTTTACTCAAAAACAGTCAAAATGAGGGTAGGGTCGCATGCCTAAACAGGTAGGGTCGACCCCCTGTCCGACCCATGACTTTTTGGTCTGGGGGTCGCAGGGGTCTCGAATTGTCCGACCCCCCCATCGACCCCCGAAAAATAGTAAAAACAGCACGAACCGAAAATTAGGAAACTTTCCTAATTTCAATGGGAACCTTCCCTAAACTCAATGAGACTTATTTTGGGAGGTTTTACTCTATAAATAGGACGTCCCTAAGCCTCTTTCACTCCTTTTACAACCCTAATTGGATTGGGAGAAAGAGAAGAGAAGGAAGAGAAGGAGAAGAGAAGGAGAATTGAATAAGAAGACCAAGGAGGAGGAAATTCAGAGGAAACTCTGAATCTCAGCAAACCTAAGGTATGAATACATTCTCCATGATTTATTTAGGAGCCTAGAATGGTTCATGAAGAGTGTATGACTTAGGAGAAACCCAAATCATTCATCCATGGGAGGATTTCAATGAAATCCATGGAGGAAATCATGGTAGACAAAGTAAGGAAGAAACCTAGAGTTTTAAGCAATAGAACAAGCATAGAATGGATTGTGGAAGTAAGCCATAGGACCGAAACATGAAAGAATGGACTATAGGATGAAATTCTCGACTCAAACCACGGGGGTCGCACCTAGGGTCGATGGAACATCCGACCCTAGCATCGACCCCCAGCATTCGGGAAGCCCAGGAAAGGGGTGGTCGCACCGAGGGTCGATGGAACATCTGACCCTGGCATCTACCCTACCCCTGGGGGTCGTAGAAAACTACTACCCGTCCTGCTACCCCCACTTAACAGCAAGCCTAAAATTTATCAGAATGAATTCTAACTAAAATCTATCGACTTGTTAGATTTCCTATTGATATAAAGGTGATTCTTAAAGCTTGAAAGATGATCTACAATCAAGCAAAGGTGAGGGAACACGACCTAAACTAATTGATTAATAATAAACTATTTTAATTTCTTGAGTCCGATGCCATGACTGATTCTATGCGTGTATGCTTGTATGTGCATTCAACATGTCATCCAATATTTCTATTATTACTGTTCATGCATGTTTAAATTTATTGTTCATAACATGATGATGATGATGATGATAGGAATAGACATGTGAATGTATGTGTGTGGTTAGTGTGCTTGATGCGAACGAGTATCAGGGGGGGGGTGTCAAAGGCCGGGCCTCAACACTCTAGCCCTATCTCTAACTCAAGTCTTGTCCACTGACATCGTCGTATCGCCATTACCTTAGCAGAACTATTACGTCGTAGAGTATCAGGGGAGGTGGTCTCGAACCGTGTAGTCTCTGACTCTGTCGGGGGGGGCTTAGCTCTATCTCTATGGACGTATTGAGGGATGTTGGGGTGAGGCCTTGGATACACTGTTTAACATTAGGATTGGTTAGTTGCGAGCCCAGTTTGCAAGCCCTCGCAAGCAGGGTCTTACGTGTTGGTATGGGTAGAGTATCAGGGGAAGTGTCATAGGCCGGGCCTCACCACTTTAGCTCTATCTCTATTCCATGGTAGAGTGGATGGGGACGACAATAAACGTTAACCTTTGGGCGGGCCTTCACACCCTGTGCATAGAGGCGAGGCGGCCACCGAACCTTTCTATAGCGCATTGCAAACTTATATACCAGACCAAAGATATGAATGAATGCATGCATATGTTTGTCGACCCTTTGCGGCCGCCTTAGCCAACAAATCTACCATCATATTAACCTCCCTCCAGCAATGAGAAAACCGAACTTGATGGCTAATCATCTCATTTTGCATTGCCATCCATTCTTGCTGAATGGACTAGGGAAGACCATCATTTCCCAGAACCTCCACAACAGATCTTGCATCAGACTCCACCCAAATCTTCTGGTATCCCAATCGGAAAACTGCCTTCAAGCCAAATAAATTTGCCTTTATCTCCGCCATAGAATTAGTACAAACACCTACCATTTCAGATAAAGCATAAACTACCTGCTCACTAGGTGATCGGATAACACCACCAGCCCCCGCAGTACCCGGTCCATCCGTGTTGAGTTTGTACCATCCTTCCAATGGAGAAATCCAAAACAACTCCACAACATGTGCTACCTTCGATGGTTTCGTGGCTAGATCAAACAAGCACACTGGACGCAAATCAACAATTGATCTCACCACACGTGGATCACGCGAAGAGACCTCCTTGCATCCTTGTTTAATATTCTGCCATATAATGCCAAGCTAACCTGCCCATTTCTATGTACAACATTATTCCTTGCTTGCCATAGCATTGGCAAAGCCACAAAAAAAAAAAAAAAAAAATGCCATTCCAAATATGCTGCATTCCTGTCTTATTTTATGGTGTGACCACATCAACGTACAGTTGAGGATTCCTAATAAAATTCTCTTTGTTCCAACCTTCCTGTGTGAAACAGAGGAAGGTGAATAAAGATCCGTAGAGACCCATACCCCTGCATTATAATGTTAACACGCCATGGTGCAAGGGATTTAAAAAGTAGGAATATTTAATCAATCCGAGGACCAACAACTTAATTTAGGTTATTACTGGAAGCTTCTATTTTTTTGCTTCTTCTCTACAATCAGCCAAATTCCACGTGGCTGAATGGATATTCCAAGAGTATTTAATCATTTTTTTCATTGGAACCTCTCCATCATTTGGGTTTGAGGAGTCAATTAATGGTTGCTAGGGTGAGTACGATTCTCATTGAATCAGAAGGAGAGGAAGTGCTTTTCCAATTTTTTTTTCCTAGTTGGGAAGGGGACTTAGACTCTCATCATCAACTGGTCCCATGGATTAAGGGATTGGATCGGCCAACGCCAATCCCGTGTAGGAACCATGCAAAAACACGAAAGCATAAAAAAAAAAAACACCCGGTTAAGGCTAAAACAAGGGCAAGGAGGACCGATCCTCGAGTAATCCCTTGCCTGATTCAGCCTTCTTAAACTGTCTGATGAATCTCATTTCAAAATTGGATTTCATGTCATTTTTTAACATAGACCTCGATACCAGCCCATACCCAACTCTTTCTTCATTGGAAAGATCTATCTATGTTAAACTAATAGATGACCATACTACCATCATAACATTTGGCAGCTTAACGGGTTATATATAGAAAATAAGCAAAGGAAGCCCAAGGAATCAAATCAATCAAGGACTCAGAGATGCAACAAAACAAGCTAGGGGTTAAGTGCATAGAAACTTGGAATGATTCCGCTAAACTAGAACTATGGTTTCAAAACAAAAAATTCAAGGAGTGGCAATGGAAAATGTTTTGTTTTTTTCAATTCAAACAAATAAGGGAAAAAAGAAAAGAAAAAGGGAAGTAGATTGCCTGTTAATCGAGCTCATTCCATAACTAGGGTAGCTAAACAAAAGAACAATAGAAATCTAATATGCCAAAGCAAGGAAATAAAGAATAGGATGGATACATACAGAGTCAACGACGAAGTAACATTTCAACATAAGCATATCGCATACACGATACAATAGTTACGCTTCTAGCAGGGTAATAATTTCTCACAAATCTTATGTCTCTTAAACGTCAAAACGTACCCTAGAACTAGAAAACTAACACATTGTTCATATCATGGTGCCCAATACATAAACGACTAATTGCTATTAATTAAGCAGCTTCCCCGACCCTACCTTCCTTCCTCTCCTCAACTCTTACTGGAAAACCTCCTTTCATTTTGGCTGACAGGTAAGAAGTGAAAAACGGATCAAACTCTTTCTCCGCCGGCACCAGTCGATATTTTTGCATTACCCCTGCAACGATCCTCTGCATCTGCAAGAATGCCATGTCTTTCCCTAAGCATATCCTCGGCCCGGCTTGGAACACCGGGTAAGTGTAGCTGTCCCTTGCCAGGAATTTCCACTTTCCAGTACCCTCCTTTTCCAACCACCTCTCCGGCCGAAACTCGGGCCAATCTTTACCCCAGATCGCCTCTGTCCTCCCCATTGCGTAAGGAAAGTATCCCACTCCCATTTTTTTCTTCACTATAGTCCCATCTGGTAAAACATTATCGGCTACTGCGTATTTGGTGTCATGTGGGATTGGTGGGTACAATCTCATGGTCTCGCAGAGCGATGCATGAATGTAAACCACATGTTTCACCTCATCATAATCAAGCGCTTTAGGCTTCTCCTTTATCTCCTTTAGTATCTCTTCTTCTACGCTAGGGTTGTTGGCAAGTAACCAAAAGAACCATGTCATGGCTGCAGATGTGGTATCCCGACCAGCTACGATAAAGCTGATGACGATATCTCTGACAAAACGCTCATCCGAATGACCTGAGCTCAAGAATCTAGAGAGGAGGTCCTCTGATTCTAAGGAAGACTTCTCTTCGAGTTCTCGTTTCTTTTGTCTGACGAGATTCGTCGCGTATTCATGAACTGTAGACAATGCTTCTCGTAGTTGTCTCTCAGACCCAATGTTAAGTGCCCTCTTAAGCTTCCACAATTGGGGCATTACAGCGTTAAACCTTTCATTGCTTATCCGTGTAGCCTCTTCAAATGCCACGGCAAATTCTGATTCTGGCTGTGGGAATGACGGCGACAAGCATGCTGGGTCGAACCCAAAAGCAATCTTGCAGATGTTGTCAAATGTAAATCTTTGGAGGATGTCTTGCAGATCAAACACAGTCTTCTTGGTGGTGGCCTCAGAGAGCAGAGGAAGGAGGCGGCCGGAAAGTTCATCCTCCACAACTGTTTCGACGAATTTGCGGAGTGATTTGGTGTTGAATTCATGACTAGCCATCTGTCTCTGAAACTTCCAGTTATCAGAGTCCGCGGTGAAGATGCCATCTCCGAGTAAGTCGTAGAGGTGCTCTCTAAAATAATTACCTTTCGGGTATTGGTAGAATTGGTTCTTGAGGATGTGTTGAACGTTGGCAGGGTTAGTGGTTAGGAGCTGGCGATGACCGAAAGGTCGATGAAGGATGATATTTCCATTGGGAGAGTTTTGAATAAGCTCTGTAGCCCATTGACTGAATCGCTCATGATTAACAGCTATGGTAAATGAAGAGCCCACCAAGGGGTATACCCTTGGCAGTTTGGTTGAAACTGAAGATGACTTCTTCTTACCTACATAACTAGAAAATGTTTTGATGAATAAGAAGAAGAAGGGGAGGACGAAGAGGAGAACTGATGGTAAGAAGTCAAGTTTTAGTTGTATCATGATGAGTATAAGATATGGACTCGATTGGCTTTAATTGGGGCTTTTGGCAAAACGTAGGTGTGTCGATGTCTTTTCTCAGTGGTGCCTTTCCTTTGCCAAATTGAGTGGATTTATAAAGGATCGATGAAAGCAGATCTGGGTTGGACAACGGAGATAAAGGGTGGGCATTTTCTTGGAAAGGTCCTGCAGAAAAGTGAAATTAAATGGTCCTATAGAAGATTCCTTTTCATAAATATTGAAAGTTTTGTGACTTATGAAAATGTTATTTTCTTCCAGAAAGGAAATATATGTCATGTGTGAGTGATTATGTTTCTTTAAATAATGAAGTGTTTGAGTGATGATTATATTAAAATATGAGATGTTGCATTGATCAAAATTCTCATGATTTTCACAAATCTCATATAAACGTTTCTTGTGTTCAGCTCCTACGTTCTTTATCTAGAAGACACTACTGAGATGTCAACCTTAATCTAAAAGAGTATTGTGTTGTCAATGAATGTCAAAGCATATTAATATATTTAGTACTAATATATATCCATGCTCACCAACTCCACTATCAACCAATCCCCACAGAAGGTTTGTCAAATTTATTTTTTCCCTTTTTGATAGCCTTCCAAAAGCTAAACATTTCAATATGCCATTACAACCTAATACATTACAAATTCTAATAAATGGATGGAAGCGACACAAGCGCAGTATTAGGAGATTATATAGCTTCTAGAAGGGCCTCTCCTATTACTTCTTTGTTTAGAAAGCCAAATGCATTAAGCTGGAGAACATCCTAGAAAGGGATGTGCATTAGGTATGGGTTGAGTCGTTGAGAGTTGAGAAACACATTGACACCTTCATGGAAAAAATTAAAAAGCTTTACGCAACAAAAGTAAAATTCCATTCTAAACGGATATATCTCAACCCGGCTGTAAAGTAAGTAAGTCAAGCCCGGAACCCTACCCATACATAACATGGGGCCTCATTGGCATTCCATTGGGTCTAACTTCTTTTTTTTTTCCTTGCGAGGAACTTATGACCCCGTCCTCCTTTGGATGAACCAGAAAAACCCCGGTCTATGTAGATCCCACCATCCACATGTATCAAGTCAGTCAAAGACCCATGAGAACCATCAAGCCTTTTGTGGGTGGTCATAGAAATTTATTTTCGATAAAAATTGAAAGTTAGATGAGTTGTGAAAAGTGGTTGTTTTTACTTTAAAAATAAAAAACATGTCATGGGAGTGATTATGTTGTTCTAATTAGCGAATTATTTTGAGAAGTTAAGTGTTTACAAATACTTTTTTCATCATGGTCAAAAAGACATAATTCGTCTATTGATTTATGGACGTAGATAACACTTGGGTTCCGTGATACACGGTTCATCAAGCTAAGGGGTGGATGGAGGTCATTCTATCCTACATGTCAC